>JAGFMF010011862.1:6808679-6869971 GCA_019455555.1 Galemys pyrenaicus
ACTGTCCTTCTATTCCAAGGGTTTCAAGAGTCTTTATCATGAATGGATGTTGGACTTTGTCAAATGCCTTTTCTGCATCAATTGATATGATCATATGGTAAACCTGTAAGCATTTAATTCTTAGTCAGCTTTCAAGTGTCAAGTCAAAGGCTGTTCTTTCCTTATCATCTCACTCTGATGAGAATGGCCCATATCCAAAAAACCAGAAACAATAGTTGTTGGTGAATGTGTAGGAAGAAAGGACCCTTGTACACTATTGATGGTGATGATGAATGGACTGGCCCTTAAGGAAAATAATATAAAACGTCCTCAAAATATTTTTTAAAAAAGCTCAACTATATGATCTAGCAATTCTAGTCCTTAGTATTTATTTTTTTTTAAATTTTTAAAGATTTATTCATTTATGTATACTAGAGCTGGGGTATAGGCCAGAGATGCAGGGGGTGAAAGGTTCCACTAGAGACAGAGTAGGGAATAGAACAGGCCGATCTACTGAAATACACTGAGCTGAACAGCAGGAGAGACAGAAAAGGTCTGCTGTGCCTTGTGGGTCAGCTCCCTGGCTGGGGCTTGAACTCTGGTTGCAGTGGCTGCAGATAGCTTTATAGTGCTGAGACTTAACCCCTTGCACCATCAGGGAGACCCCCTCAATCCTTATTTAAAGAAAGCAAAAGCACTAATTGGGAGGTATGTATTTGCTCCTATATTCACTGAAGCACTATGTACAATAGCCAAGTTATGGAAACAAGCCATGTTACCAAGAACAGATGAGTAGGTACATATGGATATATAATAAAATACTACCCAGTTATAAAGGAGATGAAATGCATAACTGAAGGTGATTATGCTAAGCAAAATACGGAAGAAAAAGAGGATGAATACCAGACAGTTACAATTTTATGTGGACTATAAAGAAACAATGAAGGAATGGATATAATTAGACCAAATCAAATCCTGCTGTATGAACAATGGTGGAATATGGGTATTTGTGGTGGATGTGGTGTGGCAACTACATTTGAGGAGGAGTGAGCCTATCTCCTATATCATATATAGTATTGTAAACCAAAGTTAATCAAAACATGAAAATAAATGCTACTTCTTCCAGGAAGCCTTTACTGCTGGCACAAGCTGGTAAGATTGCTTTTTCCTGTGAATCCTTTTAGCATTTTTAATTCCCTTAGATTCTACCTTAAATCATATCCATGCACTTATTTTCTCTCTTTCACTAGTGGTGATGCCTATAAGTGGGGGCCTTTTCACAAGTCTGTCTCCAGACTCTAGGGCCTAGGTTAGAGTTTTATAAAGGTGGGTGTCCTAGTTTACATGCAGTGAATGAGTGTCTGAATGAATTCAGTCCTCAATTCTCAGTATTGGGGAAATATTTTTCTTGATGTTTTCTGTGTTGCGAGCTGGTGTCTAGGGCCAGAGGACATTTGGTAGAAATTATCTGATTCTGCTGGAAAGGGGTATGGGACTAATGAGGGCATTTAAATTTTTTGTTTTGTTTAATAAAAAACTCGCCAAAAACAGTGGGAAGAAGAGAGAAAAGTTTCCATGGCAACCTCCAACGCTGTACCTCTGAAGATTCAGTTTATACATTAAAAAAAAAATGTGCCTTCATTTATTCTTCCCATGGAGATTGGGGCTGAGTTAACTGCTAAAAAGTTTTATGGAGGAGGTTTTAATGATACCTGTCAATTTCAGAGGAGGTAAAGAGGACAGAAAGTTTATCATAGCAGGCAAAATGTACTTAGATCTCTGCACTTTTTGATTTCCCAGAATAAAAGTATACAATGAGCAATGGGAAGAGAGAAACTCTGACCCAACCTGAACGATGAGTTGCTAGGTTGACCAAGTGCTAGCTTCTGTACACAGTGCCCGCCTTTCCCCTGGCTGAAAAGAAGATGAGCCCTTTGTTGAAATAGAATTACATTGGTCAGCAGATACAACTATGTTTGGGTGGAGAAAAAAATTAGTAAACCAACAGATTTTTTCAAGAGGCAGAATCAGTTAAAATTTTTTAAAGTTGTTTTGGTGTTTACTAGTTATGTGGGATGGAAGAACTTTCTAATCTTCCAGATTATGCTGTGTGGACAGTAGGATAGTAGCTATCTTGATGGGGTGTTTAAAAGTTCTGGACAGGAATTGACATACACTGGGTTCTGAGATATTTGATGGAGGTGATGATGGTGATAGTGAGAGTGATGGTGAAGATGTTGAAGGACGACAAGGACAAGGGCAGTTGAGGATGAGCATGATGATTTTCATTTCTTTCTGTAGGTAACACTATTCACCTAGAGTGCAGAGTGCAACAAGTAAACTCTTGCACAGGAATTAGCCCCCAAGGAAATTGTGGTTTAACCTGGACTATAGAATGGTCACAAGTTGTGAATTAAATAGTAATTTAATGTTTGTGTTAAGTTAGGTCAGGCCTCCCTAGTGGTGCAAGGGGTTCAGGCACAGCTGAAGCATCCACAGCCACTGCAGCACAAGTTCCATCCCCTGTTAGGGAGTTGTCCCACAGGGTGTGACAGACCTCTCCAGTCTCACCCACTGCTCCCCTCAGAAGTGTTTTTCAGTAGATCTGCCTGTTCTGCTCCCCATTTGGTTTCTGTTGAATCCTCTCACCCCCTGGAACCTCTGTCCTGTACCCCAGTTCTTGTTGCATAAATCTTAAAAAAAGAAAAGGACAAGATAAGCCACTGATTACGTCTCTTATTACCCCTTTCCTGCACATCTCTAGCTATAACCCCCCAATATTAGATCACAGCACCACAAATCAAATCCGATTTATTTCTACCCATAATGCCCACCATACAAGAAGCCCCCTTTCCTCTTGCCTTTACCATGCCACCTCTTGGTGTGCCTGCCCCCTCTTCTTCTACTTGCTGACCCACCTTTCATTGAAAATGCCCCTAAATCTCTGTCCCAGGGCACTTGTATTTATTCCTGTTGGGAGCATTTCTCTCCACCAAAGACAGGGATGCATGTTGCAGTCTCTGAAAAAGGCACTGGGACATAAAGCTCATGGACTCATGATTATCTGCCCTCAGAGATAGTTATTTATTTATTTGTCTGGGGAAGAATAGTTTATTAGAGTTTGTTGAGTTAATCCACCAATCCCATGATAAAGCATAGGAATTTAAAACCAAAAGAGTTGAACTGGAACATTTGTAGGTAACTTGACAAATCTTCAGTAGCTATTTCCTTCTACAGAATGTACAACTTAGTCACTTCAAAATAGTATTTTAAAATACTTTTGAAAAAAATTTCAAATAGTCAGAAAAATTTGGAGAATGGGGAAATGATTCCCCATGCACCCTTCAACAATCATCAGATTGGGCAAATAAAAAACTAGAATGATCATTTAAATTAGAAGTTCAATTAAATTACAAATAGTTTTAAAATAGATGTATGGGTCTCCCTGGTGGCGCAGTGGTTTGAGTGCTGCACTGTGAAGCATCCTTAGCACAGCAGTGTGAGTCTCATCCCTGGCCAAGGAGGTGACCCACATGGCACAGCAGATCTCCCCTTCCTCACTCGCTGCTCCCCTCAGCAGTGTGTTTCCCTCGATTACCTGTTCTGCTCCCTACTCTATCTCTGGTTAATCCTCTCAACTCCTGAGACTCTAGTCTGTGCCCCAGCTCTTGTATGCATAAATAAATAAATCTTAAAAATTAGATGTATGTCACAAATGTTGAAAGTATATACACATAATTCCTTGTTTATCTAAAATTCAGATTTAATTGGGCCTCCTGTATTCCTCTGACAGTGCCCTGGGTAGAGGGGAAATAAAGGAACTGCAAATGGAGAAAAGGAAAAGATACTGTGGCATAAATTTCTCACCTGGTCACCATACTCCTCCCTGCTTCTTTCTCAAAATATCTACCAACTGGAATAGAGGAATGTGGTAACTTGCGGGGAGCTGGGACTGGTTGTTATTATCAGAGTCTAAGGGTGAATTCAAAGTGTGACAACACTTATATTGTATTTGAATGCCACTGGGAATATTCACAGCAAAAAAGGAACTAAATAATCAAGTAGACAAAATGACTTGGCCAGTTGCCTTCAGCCAGCATCTGCTCCTCAGTACCGTTGCTTGTGTAGGGGATTTTGCATGAGGTCTCTGTTGGCACAGTCAGAAGCTTGTGTAGACCCAGCAGCAGGTACTCCTCATCAGGCTGGCATTTATGTGTCTCCAGTAGATAGACTGTATGGGTCCACGAACGCAGACATGGAAGTGGAATATTCCCTGTATATGGTTGTTCACAGTTCTCCATCAAGATCATTTTGGTTTCTTGTCCCCACAACTTTAAGCTCTGTTCCTTGAGTCTAGTGCAGGGCTTAGCAAAGCAAAACTGACAGAGAGAATCTTGCCTCTAGCCTGTATTTTTCTTCCATAGCTTCTTTCATGAGCTACTTTAACAATTTTAGAGGATTATATGTTGAAAAAGAGGAAAAGGTAACAGACCATTTATGACCTGAGTAGCCTAAAACATTTACTCTCCAATCCTTTACAGTAAAAGGTTTGCTGATCACTGGTCTAGAGGCTGTGGGTTTTAGATGGAGGGATAATTCGGGGGACTCAGTAAGTATTGTACTAAACTTAAAACTGTAGCTGCCACCAAGTCACTTTGGATTCTTGAGTTTTTAGGTCAGCAACACAGAGTGAAAAATGGGGTGATTGATCTTGACTGACATGAAATGAGAGGGGTACTGCTACACGTTTTTGGCAATTGGTTGAAGAGCTGGGACATCTCTAGCCACTGTCATAGACAGTTTTAACAGGTGCAGCAACAACGTTTTGATATGAGCATGATACCCAGAGGCTCAGTTCCCTAGTAGATGCGATCAATCCCAGCATTCACTGCAAGTGCTAGGCGAGCCAGGGGGAGAATCTAGAAAGGGTGATGAATAGCAGTAAAAGCCTTGGAATCAACAGTGGCACTAACTCTCTTTTTAACACTTTCCTTGAAATTGTGATTTGCCAGACTCCTGACAGACACTGTCTGGATAGAGTTCATGTGAGAAGCAAGTGTATCAAGTGGTGCCAGGGGTGGAATGGACCTCAGCCAGACAGCATGTTCCAGGCCAGTGAATCTACCCAGTGGTGACTGCTGAAGGTTCGCAGCTGCCTCGCTCTCTTGAAAATCACACTTGGATGTCTGGGAGTGGCCTCTCCTGAAAGGCCCTCTTATTCCTAGGAGCAGTTTATTGGTAACCACTGATGATACCAAAAAAAAAAAAAAAAAGGCCATTTCCTCTTGCTATACAGTTGGGCTAACTCTGTAGAGGTCTTTGTTCTCCAGAGCTCCTAGCACCCTCTGGCTAAAGTTGGTCTTGAGCTGAGTTCAACCTTAGTTTTGTTGTCTTTCTCCTTCTTCTCTACCACATACCTTTCTCTTGAGAGGGCTCCCTCAATAAATCAATTTGATATGAATTCTTGCTTTAGGTTTTGCTTCTAGGAGACCTGAACTAAGACAAAGTCCTGTATCATCTGGTTAGACATACCTGGTTAATCTGATTTCTTCCTCTTTTTTTTCTTATAAATTTGACTCCAGCTACTTGTCTTATCATTTCTTGATATGCTAAGTTTCAGCCATTTTCAAAATTTTTATACTTATCCTTTCCTCCACCTGAAACTCTATACTCTCAATAGCAGCTAGACTCACTTCCTTCTATCATGTACATTTCTAGTTGAATAACACCAATTTAGAGAAGGCTTCTTGAAAATCTTTCAAGCTAATGTAGCACACTGCCTTCCTATCTCCTTTTCTTCATTATTCTTATGATCCTGTCACTACTTGACGTTGTATGATTCTTGTATACGTTTTTATCTATGTATTGGCAGATAAACACCAAGGTGAAAAATAATTTTCTATTTCATATGCTGTAAGATCCCCAGTGCTCATAATTTTGCCTGATAAGTAGTAGACACTCAATAAATAATGCTACTTTATGACAGTCATTCTACTTATTCATAAGTTGTGACTCTTACTCAAATCCAGATTTGTCTGGTGCCAAACACCCTGCTTTTGGTTTTGATCCCTATCATTGGACATTTTTTTTTCTAGTTGACTCGTCTACCACATTACTTATTCTAAAACACCTGGCATAAGAATTCCAATGGATCTAAAATTCCTGACAGCCTTTCATATTAGTCAAGGCAGTACTACCAGCTTAAATAAAATGCTTCAATAGTTTAAAATAATAGAAGTTTACTTTTTATTTATATAAGTCCCAAAGGGTAAGGTTTGAGAAGGAAGTGTTGGTGATTTGTTTTATGCAGTTATCTAGAGTCCTGGCCGGACTGGAAGTATTTATTCCTTAACACTTTGAAAATCATTTCTGTCTGATGTAGCATACTCTGCATTTCCATCTCCTTGTGCATTATTCTTAGAGATCCTGCCACTACTTGACATTGTATAATTTTTATACATTTTTTCATCTGTGTATTATTCACCACCTTGACATAATAAACACCAAAGGTGACTCTCAGGTTTAATAAGCCAGCAAAATCAGGGGAAGAGAATGTGAAAAAAGTCACTTGATATTTATTTAATTGCCCAGCTCTAGAAGTTTTGCTGGCACTGGATTGACCAGTAGTAAGTCACATTGCCCATGTAGGTGGCAAACAGGTTGGGAGAGCAGGGTTTAATCTGCCAGTCCTCTCCTGTTAAGGAGTGTATACAGTGGAAGGGATTATGCATTTTTGCTAGGCCATGAATCACATCTACCTGAGTTTCCCTCTTTTACCACGAAATATTCTTTCTGAACTGGGACACACCATCCTTTCCCAAGGGAGAAGATCCAATGTTCCACTTAGTTACTGCATCTAGATCACCCTGGAGGCAGACTCTCACAATTTGACTAACCTGGATCCAGAGAAAGGAAGAGGTTGCAGGAGCTCTTTAATCTTCTGAGTTTTTTAGTGAAGGGTCAAATAAATTCTTCTTTTTAAAAGTGCTTAAGATTATTTTTCTGAATTTTGTACATTTCACATGAACCTTATTCAAATAATCCACTCTTGGAAATATGTTGGATAGCAAATTTTGGGTAGCAGAAATGTATTTTCCGTTAAGTGAGGAAAAAAAAAATCCATGCAAGATCTTACCTAAATTTCCCAAATAATGCACTTTTAAACAATTATATAACCATTATGCAAGAATTGGTACAAGGCATTTCCAATACTGATTACTTTTAAAATTTTAGTTAATGAATGAATAGGAGGTAACACTGCTTTCCATCACTATCCATGAGAGAGGACTGGGTTTACCACACCCTACCCACCCCAGAGCACCCATATTCCCTTATCACTTACCACTGGGCCTCCTTCCCAATTTCTCGCACCCCTCCCTTTTAGTGGCCTCATGTCTACAGTCATTTCTAGACTTTTTCAGTTTGGTTGTCATTTCCTTTGTTTTGTTTCTCTGTATTCCGCAGTTGAGTGAAGTCATCAGGTATTTGTATCCCCCCCCCCCCGCCCCGCCAATTTCTTTAACTGAGCTCAGTCTCCTCCATTTCCATCCATGTTGTCACAAATGGCAGGAGTTCATCTCTTCTTGCACCTAAGTAGTATTCCATTGAATTATATGCCACATCTCCTTAATCCATTCATATGTGGTTGGCACTTAGGTTATTTCTATAACTTGGCTATTATAAATGGTCTGCAGTGACTATCAGTGCATGTATCTCTTCAAATGAGTGTTTTGTATTATTTGGATAAATGCCAAGAGGTAGAATTGCTGGAATGTGGAATGTCTTTTAAAAATATTGGGAGACACTTCCATATTATTTTTATAGGGGCTGGACCACTCTGTATTTCCACCAGTGCTGTACAAAGGTTCTTATCCTCCACAGCCTCTCCACCATTTGTTGTTTCTGGTGCTTTGGATGTGGGCCATTCTCACTGGAGTTAGGTGGCACCTCATTATGATTTTCATTTGCATTTCTCTGATGATAAGTAATGATGAGCATTTTTTCATGTGCTTATAGGCCTTCTGGGAGTTTTCCTTTGAGAAGTGTCTCTTTAGTTCCTCTGCCCATTTTTGGGTTGGGTTGTATCCAATCAGGTTGGCTATTAACACTTTGTTGACTGTATGATGTGCAAATGTTTTCTCTCATTCAGTAGGGTATTTTTATTCTACTGTTAGTCTTTTTTTGTTGTACAAAAGCTTTTTAATTTTGATGTAATCCCATTTGTTTACTTTTGCTCTTAAGTTCCTTTCTGCTGGCATCAAGTTTGCAAAGGTAACCCTGAGTGCATTGCATATGTTTTCTTCTATGTACTGAATGAGTTCTGATCTTATATATGAGACTTTAATACAGTTTGAGTTGATTTTTGTATGGGTATGAGAGATTGGTCCAGTTTCATTTTTCTTCATGTGACTGTGCAGTTTTCCCAGCACCATTTATTGAAGAGAGTTTCCTTTTCTGTTATGGGCTGTTGGTTCTTTTGCCATAGATTAAACTGTCTGTATAAATGTGGGCTTATTTATGGGCTCTTGATTCTTTCGATTCATGAGCAGTGGACATCCTTGTGTCTTCTAATTCTTTTAACAATGGCTTATAGTTTCCATTGACTAGGTCTTTCACTTTAAGTTTATTCCTAGGTACTCAATACTCTGATGCTAAGGTGGGGTTCCCTGTCTCTCACCACTGGTGGCTGGTGGCCAGGAGCTGCCTGGCTCTCACTCTCTCAAAACTGGTGGATGAAGGCAGAACTTTCCCAGCTGGTGGCAGGACGCTGGAATGGCACGCTCCCTCAGCTGGCAATGGAAGGTGGGTGCAGCCCAGTTCTTGCTGACACAGCTGGCAACTGAAGGCTGGGTTCCTGTACTGTTGATAGATGCCATGCAGCTTCAGTTGAGCTGCCAGATGACTATAGCTTCATGAGGGACTCTAGAAGAGACCATCTGCAAAATTGCCCGGCTGAACTCAGCCCAATTGCAAAATCTTGAGTGACTAACTGGTTACTTTAAACCTCTGAGTTTTGGGAATTTATCACATAGCAATAGATAACTGATAAAACTGTAGCACATTTATTTGGAAAAGATATATTCCATATATGATGATTGTTAGCATTTCTTTTGCAACAGCCCTAACCTTAACCACTGCTATATTATTAACTTTTTCTACACTAACTAGGAAATCAAGTGATTCGCTGCAGGCTTTTGGCTTCCAGTTAGGTTTTACACTGCTCTTTCCATAGTTGTCGGGATCTTATATCTCTAGCTATTTTCACTGTACCTTTTTTTTCCCCTAATTCATGTCTTCTTTTGGTTCTGTGATACCATTTAATTCTCTTCCAGCTGTATTGAACATTCAGGGTTAAAAAAAGTAACTAGATGAACTCTTCTAGCCAAGATTTTTTTGATTCTTAAAATGGGGAGTTTGGGATCTATTTATGTTCTTCAACTTAGGTTCAGTGTTTAGTTTTTACTCCATTTGGTAATGGGTTATTTCTGTATGGATTTTCCTTGAAGTCCATACAGTTAAACTTTAAGCCTGTACTGTTCTTTGTGTTAACAGTGAAGAAGAATGTGTTCCAGAGACATCAGGCATAATTGTGAGTGCTGGTTCTTCGGTATTCCAACTTTATAAATACAAAGCATTTTAATACCATATCTGAGTTTCACTTTTTCCATTTACATATTGACATTTTCCTCAGTAAACTTGTTGGTAAATGTAATAAGGAAAATAAGAGGTTGCAAGGGCTATTTCTGTAATGCAAAGTAGATATTAAATGGTAAACATCATCATCATAATTGTCAAGATTAATAATAATAATTTATAGCAGTTGACTCTCAAGCACATTCCTACATCTGGGTCTGAATTCTATTCTGATACACTTTGAAAAATTGATATAATTTATTTCCCTAGCAGGTTATAGAAATTGAATAATATTGGCAGACTAATAATAGTAATGATAAGTAACAACATAGCACTCATTACATGACAGGTATCATTTTAAACAATTTTACATGTATTAACTTTTTCTACGTGTATTAAATTTTGTACTCAGTAGAACTCTATAAGAAAACATACTATTTTGTCTCTGTTTTATAATAGAGGAACTAGACATAAAAAAGTTCAAGTAATTTGCTAAAGACAGCTCAGATGTGAGGGGAAAAACAAGAATTTACCCAAAGAAATGTAGTCTAAAACCTGTGCTCATCAATACTCTTCAGTCTTTAACTGTCTCTTCCCAATTTCTTTGGCTCACTTTTCAACTTAATGGGCCTACAAATTTACACGGAAGGTATATTAGTAGTATTTGTTTATATATTGGCTCTGGCAGCTGAGGTACATTTTGATGTTTATGTCTCTGATATGTCTGTGTTGCTATTCAGTTAGATGAGTGGTTGATGGATCATTTCTACTGCAAACACAATTTCTTATTGAAGTTAGTTTATTTTGCCCATACACAGATACCCATTTATCATTTTCACTATTTTTATTCTGACTTCAGTTCAATCAGGAACCACCTTTTCCTCAATATCCATGAAGAAATCTTACTCTGTGGAAAATGAAATCTGTCCCTGACTCCTCCTCTCTCTTAATGACAGGAAGTACCTGCAGTGAGAGAGCTCTCTCCTTTCTACTTGACATATCCACTCAAAGGAGTATACATTTAAAATTATAGAATTGAGAGTACCATAGAGATCACCCTCTAACTCTTTCCTTAAACATGCAAAAATAGTGAAGCCTAGAATGATTTCCTTAATGCTATTATTTCAATAAGTCACTTGCTCTTTCATTCAACAAGGGTTGAGACCTTCTAAAGTCAAGTTTATATTCTCCACTAAAACAAATTGCTCCCAGAGAGCTGTAGGGAACCTCAGTTGAAACTCTAGGAGGTGAGGGCAGCAGAGATCTCAGGGTTCAGCATTAAGAGGGCTTTCAGGTTGCCATGGTTTTTAAGTTGATGGTGTGATATTTTCAATATAGTGATTCCTGAAACCTTTCCGAGGTATTTTTGGTTTTCCTGCTCTAGATATTTTTATATAATTTCATTTTAGCTAATTTCCTTCAGACCAAATCAGTAGCATCTTGGTAAGTCTTTGGAACTCTTACTAATTCTTGAATTAAATTTATTATTTTATTGCCATACATTGGCTTATAATACTGTATATAATTTAGGGGGGGATAGGTTCAAAGATTTAAGCCCTTTGAATCACTTTTTATGTCTAATAATACACTTTTTTGGGAAAACTCTAGTTTTTTAAAAGGGTGTATGTTAAGTCATTTTATCCCTAGGCCAAAGGAAACTACATTTGAGCTATTTAATGTACTTATATTGAATTATATTAAGTATATGCCTTTTTGGTTAATCCGTACTGGGATTGAAATTGCTTCTTAGAGGAAGAAGAAAGTGAGCATTTAAAACTATGGGTTTTAGGAAGAAAACAAATTCATTTTAAACAACTCACCACAGGTCAGGTCATTTCAGAACTCCTGGAATCCACTTGCCTGTCATTACTGTAGTTAGTTGAAATTCTCCATAGAGGAGTTTCTACCCTGCATTCTGACATAATAGTAGGGACAACAATGTTACAGGCACCCTGCTTTTTTCTTTTCCTCTATACAAAACATTCATTTGCCTGTAATTTAAAATTTTAAAGTCTTTTCTCAAGATCCATTATCCTTGAATTGCCTATAACAGAGTTATTGCAGGAATGACCTGGGATAATTCAGTGCATACTCACTGAAGCAGAGTTTACGATATGCTGGGATGTGCCAGGTACTTGAGCTTGGATAAAAACAGGGGAAGGGTTAGATACAGAGATAGGAACTAACAATTTTGGATTAGTTACCATGGTCTGTCATTATGCTGAGACTCTGTATATGATCTCATTTAACTTTCCCTATCCGATGGGGAATGTATGTTTAATTTTCAGGTAGAGAAACAGACTCAACAATACTATTAACAAAGCTAAGATCATTCAGTTTAGTAAACATAGTGGGGGGAGCATTAAAATAGTACGTTATAGTAGTGTGTATATCTGAATCCTAAATTGGGACCATGAAAGATCAGGAACTCAGAAAAACAAATTTTTTTTAGGGTATTGTTTCAAGGTAATATTTTATCTGGACTTTGGGAATTGTATGAGAAAGAGGTGAAATTAGCAGACTTTCTCACTGAAGAAGTAGAAATAGCAAGGCTGTGTTCCAGGGGTTGAGCTGCATGAAAAAAGGGATACTTAGGCATTTGAGAGCACAGGTTCTGTTGAAAGACGAAAACAACAGGGCAGAGTGAATGCAGTAGATGTTGCTAACACATCAGTCCATATCCTGAATTTATGGCTTACCTCACTGAGACTGAGCTAATTACACTCACCTCCGTTCTTTATCTGTGGAATGGGAAAAATGAACCCTTGATTCTAACCACTTTTGGGGTTGGTTAGAATAAAATCAAATAGACATGAAATCACAATTTGTTTATCTTTCAGTATAATATGCTTTCATGTTGTTTTGTTTTGACTTTCTACTAGAGGGTTAGAGTTCTATCTTCCTGTGGTCTGTAGTGTTGTAGAGGAATATGATAAATTTTGGATGGAGAAATTGTTATGAGCATGCGTTTCCAGTTCAGATGGGTTTGAGATTTGCGTGTCACTCCTCTACTTATCAACTCTGTGACTTAAGACAAATAACTTAAATTCTGTTCAATGCCCATACTTGCTGATTGAAAAGAATGACATTTGCTTCACAGATTTATTGCAAGTGTAAATCAGATGTTATGTAAACAGTCTTAGCATTTACACAGCTAGTGAATACTCTGCTAATGATAAATATTGTTTATTGATGGGATTAGATTCTTTTCTCTTTCTCTTCCTCCTTCTGTCTAAGGTTAAATCCAGAGGGATACTAGTGTGATGTAAAATGTGATCTTGCACCCGGGGATGTGCTTAGAAACTCTATGTCTATTAAGCTATTTAATCCTCATAAAAACTTAGAATATTTGCCCCACTTTGTACACAATCAACCCAGCCTCAGAGTGATAAGGAAATTACACAAACTCGCAACACTGGATTTTAAACATGGGTTTGCCTGGCTCCGCATCTCTTCCCACAAACTCCATTCTCCATGGGTTCTGCTGCAGCGTTAAATCTGATAATTCATTAAGGGAAAACCTTTTGCAATATTTGAAGTGATACATAAATGGGAGCTACTATTATGATGGTTACAGATTATTAAAATAATACACCCTGTTCACTTGACTCAGTGGCTTTCCATGGTGTCTGAGTCTCGTTCATATGCCGGATGAATGTTCTTTACTGGCCAGCAAGGTGGGCTCAGAAAAAGCCTCAAGGGGACCAGTCAGTTTTCCTTATCTTTTTTTTTTTTTTTTAAGATTTATTTTATTTTTGTGTTGAAAAACTAGGGTTCAGGGCAAAGGGACAGTGGGTGAGAGGATTCACCAGAGACAGTGGGGAAAGAAGTGGCAGACTGATGGAAATATACTCCTGAGGGGAGTAGCAGGTGAGAGAGGAGAGGTCTACTGTGCCATGTGGGTTAGCTCCCTGGCTGGGGTTCGAACTCATGCTGCAATGGCTGTGGATAGCTTGAGAGTACTAAAACTTTAGCCCTGTGCCACCTGGGAAGCCAGTTCCCTTTGTCTTTTCTGACAAGCCTGTTAGGCATGGACGAGGACAGACCAGTGGCTTATTTCCTCCTCATTGTGTACTTGGGAACTAACTGGGAGAGGTGGGGGGCTAGGTTTCCACTGATGGGCAAGGGGTTCCCAGGAATGGCAAGGCTGGACTAGTTAAAGAGACTGAAATGGAAAGCACAGGGATGGCCCCCTTGATACATATATATATAGGTATAATAGATAATAAATTAGGTATACAGATAGATTTAATAACTGAGACTACCTCTAACTTTATTTAAATTCACATATATATTTATATATAATATACATTATAGGTCGAGGGGTGTTGGGCATAGCTTCAGACTATAAAGTCTTTTCCAGAGCTGAGAACCTATCTGAAATAACAATTTAAAGATCCAATTAGCACGGCAGCTGGATTTTTAATTTTTTTAAAGCTTCTTCACAAGCTCACTGCCTTTTAAAAAAACAGTGACCTATTTTAAAACGCAGACGTTACTGGCGGAGCAACTAAAGACGCACTACAATGTCATTGGTGGGGATATTGCAGGAAGAGCAGATCGGCTAGAGACCCCACCAGAGCATCTTGATCTTACCCCTTCTTGCCCCGCCTTCTAGACGCCTTTCTTCCTTTCCTTCTTGTCTTCCTTCTATTTTCTTTTAAGAAACAATAATACATGTTTTCATGAGAACTGCATTTCCCCCCCTAAAGGATTAACAATGATAGTGAGCTGCTTCTGGTTAACTCAGAAGGCCCAGGAGATGCAGGCGATTAACTGATTGCTTAAAAATCTTAACCATTTGGAACTTTGATACCTCCAGAGTATTGTCCAAAAGCCATCAGAGGGGATTTAAATGTTTTCCTTGGAAGCTTCTTGTATTTACCTCTCTACATTCTTCCCACTTTTAAGTTCATTTAAGCAAATCAAACATGCTACAAAGGAAGTCACAAACTTCCTTTTAAACCATGATGTTTCACCCATAAGTTTATTTATTCTTAAGTGAAAATGGAAAAAAAATATCATGAATAGGCTCCTGAGAAATTCTATACTGTGAATTTAAGTAAACTTTGACTTAGTCTCAGTTATTTAATCTACCTATATACCTAATTTATATCGATTATATCTATATATATAATATATATTGAAGTGATACACAAATGTGAAATGCTATTATGATTGTTACTATATACTATATGTAACTATTACATATAATCTCAGCATATGTATTATATCATACATAAATATGTATAATTATATGCATGACTACATGTTTTATATGTATGTGTGTATACATATAATATTTCTGAAATAATAAAAAGGGTTTGGATAATGTTTTCTTTAACCCCAGATATCACCACACAATATATAAAGTTATTAATGCAACATTTTATAATTTTCGTATCAAGTATGTGAACTTTGGTGTGTATTTACATTTGGTAGCATATCTCAATTTAAACCAGTCACTTTGAAAATGTTCACCAGCCACATGGATCTAGTGGCTACCATATTGGATAGTACAGGCACAGACTTTGTAATAATAGACATACTTGATGGATGAAGAAAATTTTCTTTTAATACTGTCAAATAATTAACAAAAAATCAGTTAATAATAAGTAAAATGTTTATTAAGTGTCTCTATGTGTTATACTAGGTGTTGGGGATATGGTGAAAGTGAAGTTGTGCAAAGGGAGTATAAAACACTGTTCTCCCCCTCATTCCATTTCTAAGGAGCTTAATCCTCCAACAGGGGTACACTGGGGGAAGGGAGGTAGGAAAATGTAAACTAGTATTACAAAGGAATTTGTTTGAATTCTCATGTTTGTTTTAATTCTCATGTTTTGGAGCAAACAAAAAAGTCAGTCTCCAACTAATTTCTCTCCCTTTTACCTCCCTCCCCACATAGAGCTAAAAACATTACCCCCATTGGAGCAACTCCAACTACGAAGTTCAAAAACAGGGAGGAAATGCCCCCAGCACAACACATGCTCAGAGAGTGGTGTGGAGACCCAACTTTACACCACTCTTGGTATAAAATCTCGTAATTGTAGTCAGGCATTTTACCAGCTGTATGGTACAGTGATCAAATACTTCTTTAGAATAAATGTAAGCATTGGGAATTTCTTTTCCTTTCTTTATATATTTTTGACATCAATTGTAGACCCATGGATTTCCCAGTATCCCACTATTTCACCAGTGCACCATCACCTTCGTCCCTTGTGCTCTTTCTGCCTTTATCCCAGTCCTTTTCCCCCTCCAGTCCCCCCACCCCCACCAAAGTGCCTCTGATTTGTCTTTGTCTTTTTGTTCTTGTTGTGTTGTGATTTTATTTTTAATTGTTACTGTTCTTTTCCTTGAGCCCTTTTTTGTTTTCCTTATATTTCTCCACTGGAAATTTTGATGGAGAAAAAAGACACCGCTGTAATTTCAGTAATGACCTTCATATAAGATGGTAATATCCTTGCATAGCCTGGCATCAGATGAAAACAATATGGAGGCAGCCAAGAAGGTCATCAGAGCTGCAGTGACCTTCAGGCTGATGAGACACTTATCAATTAAGAATATACTTACAGGGCCTCTCTGGCGCAAGGGATTAAGTCTAAGCACTATGAAGCTATCATCAGCCACTACAGCTAAAGTTCAATCCCTGGCCAGGAAGCTGACCCACCTGTCACAGCAGACCTCTCCAGTCTTGCCCACTGCTCCCCTCAGCACATATTTCGGTAGATCTGCCTATTCTGATCCCCACTCTGTCTCTGGTGAATCCTCTCACTGCACCCCCCCCCCCACACACCTCTGGCCTATACTCCAGTTCTTGGATGCATAAATAAAATAAATCTTGTTTCTTTGTCAAAAAGAATATGCTTACAATAGTTCTTCACTGAGAAGATTTAGAGGTTCAAAAAAAAGGACCTCATTGCATACCATTTAGAAGTCACAGTGAGTAAAAGCCTTCTAAGGTGTGGCTTCAAAATCCTCTTTCATTATATCCTCTGCTATTACCTTTATGCATCTGACTGTCCTTCCAATAACCTGAGCTCCTTTAGGACAGGGTCTAAATCTTCTATATGTGTCAGAAATGCCCGATGTATAGCAAATGTCCAATAATCAGTTGTTGAATTACTGAATAAGTTTCTTAAAATTTGTCATAAAATAAGTATCATAAAATTTGCCTTCATAAAATCATGACTTAAATGATCTCTCTGAATATTGTTTGAAATAGACATAAATGGGGCTGAATTAACATCTGAATCTGTGATTCTCACCCCAGGGCCACATCAGTAGAGCCAGGCATTGAACATAACCTATAAGACTTGGTTCTTTCTAGTGGGTTATAGATTACATTGATAGTCTAGATAGAATGACAAAAAATGTTCATAAAAGTATATAAGTTCTAGGCAAAATGAAGTAGGTACCAAGTGAATGGAACAAATAATGCTGGAATTCAAAGGCAGGAAAGATTGATGTGGGCATTGGTAGTCATTAGATGAGGTAGGAGCTGGACTCAAGAGAACAATGGACTAGGTAGGTACAACCTTGAGATGAGAAGTTATGAAGCAGAAAACCAGGAAGTTTTGCTTGTTGTTTTTATTTATGGATGGAACATCCACTTCGAGGAGTGCACACGGTGCTCTCACAGTGAAGATTGCCTTGCTGTGGTCGTAATGGTGCAGGAAGAATTGGCTTCAGACTCCAGGTCAGGTTTTGCTCCCTGGGATTTTCCATTGTTTAGAGGTAATGGGGAAACACACCCACCCCTCTCTGAACTCTAGTAGGTACCAGGGTATTGCTATAGTTCAATAAGGATTATTACTGATAGGAGTAATAAAACAGTAGGAGTAATAAAACAGAATGATAGCTTGGTATATGAAGATAGAAGTGAAACTACCTAGAAATGGTAGCAATTTTGATCCATTTATCAGGGAGCACTTTTTGGATTCAAGTCAGGGACAAAAAACAAATCAGAGGAGGTTAATCCATATCTAGAATCCTTTAATAATAAATCGTTTTAAATGGAACATGGGAGACCTGTTTCTTGCTTGCTTTCCTTTTGTTTGGCAATTCACCAGAGTTTATGCCCTATCAATCCATTCTAATGAGTTCTTGGTTTATATGTTTAATTAGCCCCTAATGTCATATTAGCAGTAGATTTGGGGGATTGTACTATTTGTAGGAAAACCTGAAAAGAGAGAAGACAAGTATCTTCATATGTTTAAAAATAAGTGTTTATTGCTTAAAGTTTTATTTCCCCCCCCCTCCCTTCCTTTCAATTTTCCTTTTATTCCTAATTGTTCCTTGCTTTCTTTGGTGCCTATATTTGTCAGAAGACAGTGATATCTATTATTCAATCATAATAGGGGCTTAGTGTTTTATTAAATATTTTTGAATTATTCCTCAAATTTAAATTCAGATGTTCTTGCTAGATCTTGTGAAATGTCATCTGGCTTTAAAAATAAAAATCTCAACACAATTAATTTTTCTCTATATTATCTGAGACTTTGTTATTCACAAGAATATCTGAATTCTATCTAGTTCTATAAAATATTACTTTATGAAACTGACAGAATCCCTTAACCTATCTTTGTCTCGTTTCCCCATTTGTATGTAAGGGAATGTGTAGAAAACCAGATGCAGGGTTATCAGCAGATGTGCTTGAAATGTGTTTAGCACCTGTGTGGAAGGCAGCGAATAATCACATGGGGCATGTATCTCAGTATGTGAATGGGGAAAATGTCTTCTATTTATTTATTACTATTTGACCTAAGAATTAATATATTCAGAAGTTAAACTCCATTATATAACTGAAGATTTTTCTTAAGTTCTATTACATAATCACTAGGTTTGGAAACTTCATAGAAAAATATTCTTTCTGATTATGTGGCTTGGAAAGTTGGTTTATTTCTGGTGGCACAAGGGGTTAAGTCTATTCACAGCCACTACAGCACAAGTTAGAGCCCAGGCCAAGTTGCTGACCCACATGGCACAGCAGACCTCTCCAGTCTCCCTGTCTTGCTTGCTTCTCCCCTCAGAAGTGTTATTTCAATCTGCCCATTCTGCTCCCCACTCTCTCTGGTGAAACCTCCCACCAACCCCCCCCACCTTTCGCCTTCACCCCAGCTCTTGTATGCATAAATAGTATATATCTATGGTAATTATATCTACATATGCATATATATAAATGTATGCATGCGCATATATTATGTATAGTAAACCTGTCTTTGTTAGGTCATATAACAATCTATATAGAAAATCCCAAGAAATGGCAAAATATATACATATATAATTATATGTAAAATTATAATAATATGTAAGCTATGTCACTATTAAATTATATTTAATAAATTTACAACATATATTTTACATATAAGCATATAGAAGTATATAAAATGTATGTTTATATGTAATACACATGTAGATATGAGACATGGTAGGTACCAACATACATGTATATAGAAATATGTATGCATATAATCTAAATTCAACTATGAGAATTAATAATTTAATATGTTTTCTTAGTAGTTTTATTTGTATTACTATGTTTTCTAGTTTTAAGTTATAAGTAAGAACTGTGATGAGTATCTCATTGCTAGATTTCATAGGTAATAATTTTTTATGCAGCGTGATATTTTCCTAGCTCTGTTTAAATCACATTTGGAACTGTGCTGATTATCTTCACATCATGAAGAGAGGACCAAATGAAAGCACAGTTTGGCAGTTCTGGCCTGATTTACATAAAAATTCAGGAGCCCTCCTCCCTTCTCATCTCTGTTCTGTGATTCCACTCTGGTTGCTTTTTCTACTTCCAGACCTTCTTGGCTTTATCATTCTTAATCTTCAGTTTAGCCCTTGGTTTTGACAACAGATCTGGTTTTCTTTGTCTAATTTTGAACCTTGGCATTCTTCTCTGGATGTAGCATATAGTCCCCATCTGGCTTCATTCCCTCCTGGCCATTCTGGGAAACTGTGAAGTTCAATCAATCCAGAGCATGGCTGTCTTGTTTAGTCTGATAGGAAGTTAAATTCATGGCCAGGATAGAGGGTTTAGAGCAGGAGGTTGTGGTCAGATGTAGAGGTCTTGAATGCCAAAGTAAAGAGTTCAAACTCTTGTCTGTAGACATTATGGTCCTCATAATGATTTTTAAACAGAGTGTGCTTTAGAGAGATTAATTTGTCATCCATGTATAATATACAACAGAAGGAGAAAGGCTAGAGACTAAGGTTATGAGAGTAACAGGTAAGTGATGGGTATTCTAGGTCTGTAACAAAACAGAAATAGAGGAAAGGAGGATGTGACAGCTTTAATAAATACAGTAGAATTGGCAGAACTTGTAATTCATGTTGATATTATTAATGGTAATATTATGAACAATAATGTTGCAAACATCTTAGTATGTACCAGGTACACTATGTATTTTGTAGGCATTAGATAGATCATTGAGTCCTCCCAACAATCTGAAAGTTATTTTTCTAACTTTCCAAATGAAGAAACACGGGATTAGAAAGTTGAATAATTTGTCCCGTAAAAAATGGCTAATTGAGGGCCTCTTTGGTGGCACAGAGGATTGAAGGCGCACTGTGAAGTATCTGTGGCACAGCAATGTGAGTTCAATCCCCAGCCAGGGAGGGGATCCACATGGTGCAGCAGACCTCTCCTGCCTCATCCGCTGCTCTCCTCAGCCATGTATTTCAGTGGATTTGCCTGTTCTACTCCCAACTCTGTCTCTGGTGAATCCTCAGCTCTTGTATGCATAAATAAAAGAAAAATCTTAAATATTGCTAAGTGACCTTCTAATCTGTATGGCTCAGATTTTAATGCCCATGGGCCTGACTGTGTTAACTTGGAAGGTAATAACAAGTTATTAACAAGTTATTAATAACAAGCACCGTGCTGCCCATTGAGAATACAAAGAGGGTTTTCTTAGGGGAAATCATTATATTTAATTATAACTAAAAGTTCAATGATGGCTTCTGATTTTCAGGATCAAATAGTTTCTAGTCTAGAATAAGTTGGAATAATTAGTACAGCCTTCCTTTCCCCAAATCCCTCACAGAGCTTCCTATTCCTGTTTACATGGAATGGAGCAGCTTGCATTGTCAGAGCCTTGCCTAAATTGTGATTGCAGAATTAGCCTCCTGCTGTTATAACTCTGGTGTTGTGAAATGAGATCTCATGATATGGTTACAGTCACCCAGTTGATGCTGAAACTTTTCAGCTGGTGTTTCTTCCCATACAAATAAAACTGCTGCCAAGCCTATTTATTAGTTCCTTGTATAAAGAATCTTTCTAAGTTTATTCCAATAATGTATTAAGTTAAATGTGAAGATGAGAGCAATTTTGAAACTGGAGGGTATGGTCAGATAGGAGACCCCAGGACTGTTTGGTAGATAAATTTAAGGTCTGTTTTAGGCTTATAAATGTAAAGGAGAAGAGTCTTTCTTTCTAAGACTGTTATTGCAGCTATATATATATATATCCTACAAACTTTCCAGCTAGTTGTGTCTAAAGTAAATGAGCAAATATCACAAAAGATTGAATTATTACAATATTTTTATTTCGATTGGGAAATAAGATATACATATGTGTATATATCTATATTAGAGCTACATCATTCCTAGCATCTGCTCTCTAAATAAAGACAAGAAAAAAGGTTAATGATTATACAGATAGAAAAGAAAAAATAAAAACATCTTTGTTCAGAGAGCATATGACAGTTATATAGAAAGTCTCAAAAATGACAACACACCTCTCCTCTCCCCCACAACAACAAATCCACCAGGATCCTCCAAAAACTGATAAGAAATTGTATTAGGGTTCCAGGATACAAGGCTAATATACAAATGTCAGTGATTTCTTTCCTTTTCTATACCAGAGATGAACATTTGGAATTTTTAATTAAAAATACAATGTCATTTTCACTAGCACCAAAAAATGGAAACACTAGTGAAATATGTACAGGATATACATGAGAAAAACTAGAAAAATTATTAAAAGAAATTAAAGAAGCTTTAAATAAATGGCAAGTTATTCCATGTGAGTGGATAGGAACTTTAAGATAAATTGTATCCAATTTGACTTACAGATTTCATGCAATCAAAGTCAAAAATCCTAGGAAGCTATTTTTAGTATTTCACATGTGTAAACTGTTTCTAAAGGAATAATTACACACATGCACATACATATACAATCATGAATAATATATACATAAGTCAAAATGATGTTGGAGAGAAAGAACAAAATTTGAAGAGCTGATTTTCCCTAACTTGAAGACTATTATAAAGCCATAGTAATAAAGACATGGTAGTTGTAATGGAAAGCAAAACAAAACTATAATTGTACATCTTAATGCAAAATGAACTATTTAGATTCAGGCATTACACCCTTTGCAAATATTAATTCAATGTGTGTCATAGACCTAAATGTAAACTATAGGTAACTGTAACTAAACTAATGCAAAACTGGTATTTCTAGAGGATATTATAGGAGAAAATACAGATGAATTTTTGTTTGGTGATAGGGTTTTATATAAAACAACAAAATAATGATACCTTAATAGAATTGATAAGTTGGAGTTCATTAAAAATATTTGCTCTGTAAAGACACTATTAAGAGAATGAAAAGATAAACCACAGACTGAGAGGAAATTATATATAACACATATTTGGCAAAAGACCCATATCCAAAATATAATTAAACCTCTTAAAATTCAGCAATTAAATCTACAATTTAAAATGGTCAAAAGATCTAAAAAGATACCAAAAAAGGTATAGACATAGCAAATAAGCATATGAAGATTTGCTCAAAATTATGTGCTAAAAAAGAAATTTCAAATTAAAAGGAAAAGCTGGTACATACATTTTAGTGTGACTAAAACCCAAAAACCTGACAATAACAAATGCCAACAAGGATGTGGAACAACAGGAATTTTAAGTAATTGTTAGAGAGCATGAAAATAGTGCAGTTATTTAGAAGAGAGTTTGGCTATTTCTTACCAAGTGGTACATGGTTTTACTGTATGATCAAGTGGTGTTATTTTTAGATATTTGGCCAAAAGAATTGAAAACTCATATTTACACAAAAATCTGTACATATTTTTTAACAGCAACTTAATTCACAAGTCCCAAAATGTATTTTTTAAAGATTTGGATTTATTTATGCACATAAGAGCTGGTGTGCAGGCCAGAGGTATGTGTGTGTGGTGGTGGGGGGGGGTGTTGGTGAGAAGATTCACCAGGGGCAGAGAGAACAGGCAGATCTACTGAAATACACTAAGAGGAATAGCAGGCAGGAAAGGAGAGGTCTGCTGGGCCATGTGGGTCACCTCCCTGTCTGGGGATCAAACTTGTGCTGCAATGGCTGAAGATAGCTTCATACTTAATGCCTTGCACCACCAGGGAGACTCTAATTCCCCAAAAAATTAGAAGCAACTAAGATGTCCTTTAGTTCTTGAATGGATAAACAGTTTTGTATTCAGTCAATGAAATATTATTTAGTGATAAAAAGTTAAAGAACTATTGAGTCATGAAAAGACTGGCAAAAACTTAAATGCATATTGTTAGGTGAAATAAACAAGAAAAGTTTATGCTATATCATTATATGATATTCTGGAAAAGATAAAATTACAGAGCTATTAAAGATAATTAATATGAGGGGGAGAGAGAAATGAATAGGTGAACCACAGAGGGTTTTTTGGGCAGTGAAGCTATATTTTATGATATAATGTGGTATAACGTAGGTCACCACCTGAATAACTAGAACTAGAAACCCATTTGAACTCATTATGCTATTACAATGACATTGTGAATTTATCTAGACACATAGATCTGTACAACAAAAATATTGAGTCCTAATATGCGCTATGGAATTTAGCCAATAGTAATGTATACTATCACTTTATCCATTTAATAAACATACCACACCTATGCAAGATGTCAAGAGTAGGGAACTGTTGGGGAGAAACAGTGTATGGAAACGTTCTATACAGTCTGATCAATTTCTCTAAACCCAAATTACTTCAATTAAAAAAGTCTACTAATTAAGAAATTATGTCTGTCAGTATCACCATGGATTTTGAGAAGCTCTCAAATTCATGGTAGCAGTTACAAGTTTTCTAAAATTTTAGTTTTTGCTTAAATACCTAATTTTTATCACTGGCCACAAAATGTCAGTTGTTTTCCCTGAAATGACAGGCTCATTTCATTCATGTTCAAGGAGAATTCTGAAAAATACCCAAGTCTGAATAACCGTAGTGTGTCAGTTGTTCTTTGAAGTGAAACTGGTGATCCAGGGCGAAAAAATCTTGTAAAGCATACAGCTCAATTAGCACACATGCTTTTCCTCTTAACAAACATCATCCTTCAGTGTGCAGCAGAAATGCCTCATGTAGTAGGTAATCTGTCCGTTTCATCACACATGATATTAAAAAGATGTGATCAAAGCTTAATTTTCATAAAACTTTTTTTTACTATTATAGTTATTTTTAAATGAAACTGGGTTTTTGAATGCTCATACTGATAATATATTGGGGTCACTGCCTTGATTTGGGCTAAGAAATTCTTTCCCTTCTCCCCTTCTCCACCTCATTCCTTTTGTACCATCAGTAGAAATGTCAACCCAGTAAAAAGGAAATACTTTTTTATTATTTTGGAGATATTTTTGACCTTACAGACTTTTTGAATAGGTCTTGGTTCCCCCAGGCATTGATAAACTAAAATTTAGAAGTCTGGCTTATATCTTAGCCCTGGAAATCCTATGTATTTTCTGTTTCTAAAAGTATGTTAAGGAGATTCCAGAAAAATATTTTCTTTTTTGTTTTCATGAGACGATTGATCTAAATAACCCTAGGTCACCACCTGAATAACTAGAACTAGAAGTCCATTTTAACTTTGTGGGGTTGTTTTCCATTTTTACAAAATTCCTGGTCATTTTTAAAAGTATTTTGTTGCTTATTTGTCCTTTAGTCTATATTTGTAGGTGTTTCATGTATTATATAGTCTCAGTTATAATTTAAACAGAGGCCAAATAGATCCTGTATGGTTGAGCTTATATGAAATCCTGAGGATATAAATTAAGGATGCTCCAGAGGGTCACTGTATTAGCACCTTACCTACAATCAGGTAGTACTGCCCATTTATATACCCTTGAGGATCCTGGTTCAATGCTAGGGTATACACATTATGTTGGCATCTGCCTAGAATAACTTCAGCCTTCTCTTTGACTTATTGATTATTCATGTTTTATCTTTATGCTATAGTGATATATAATATTTCTTTATATTCTTTAGTCCCTCATGAAGCAACCTTATTAACCATGCTTATATTTTATCAGCGATCTATTTATATTGCATGAATGGGAGGTGATAGAGTTTGGAAGGAAGAGCCCTTATTAGTCTTAGCTGTGCTTTTTCATAGATGTTTATTGTTTCTATGGCACTAGGTAAATGGTATTTTAAAATTTTACCTGTTTATTATCTGTCTCTTCTTTCAGAATGTAAATTCCAAAAGATCAGAGATGTTTTTCTTGCTCTTTATGGTACTCCTACGGTATTCCTAGAGCAGTACCTGGAACAGAATACCTTCCCAGGAAGGCTTATTGAATGAACAAATGAATGAATAAAATTCAGCTACCATCGATTATAAAGTTGATCGGTAAAACTGTTGCTCATTTGGAAGTAATAACTGACTACATCCTAAATCCCATATCCTTGACTCTCAGTTTCCCTAAGAACTTCTGTGCCTATTATCTTTGGAAGCTCCTGTGTACATTTCAACTGACAGCATCTAGTCTAATCAAAAGTGCTTGTATTTTGTATCCTAGAGAAAAATGAATATGGTTTGCTCACAGTTACTTGGCTAACTTCTGGTGGAATTTGAGCTACAAGTACCTGTCAATATAGCACACATAAATCTTCTAATAACTCTAAGAGACCAGAAGTGTTTCCCAAGTAACATTAGTCCCAAATGAAGACAACAGAGAGCACAAATTTGGGATTTGTTTGGAGTTTGAGGAGCATTTCAGATCAAAATGTGAGTCTCAAACAGAAGGGGAAAAAAATGGAATAGTTGGTTCTGAAACCACTGAAAAAATGACACTTTTCTAACCACTGAGAAGGATTGTTTTTTACATTGTGAATCCTGGTCAGAGAATTTAAGTTTAGGTATATCAGTGCATGCCACACCAAATGAGTACTACTTGTCCAATCTGTAGAACTTAGCATTTAAGCAAATAACAACCTTTCACTGCGTGATTCTGGTGTAGGGCTATATAACCACCTCTCATTTCTCCTTTAAAAGCTTCTGATAAATATGACTCATTTTATATCTGTGTCAGATGAGCGACTTCAAACTTTATGGTCGTTACTGTGCCTTTGAAATCCCTCTCTGCATTTCCCTTAGCTTGTCAAATCTGACACTTTATTTTAAGGATAGATCTTTCAGTACAGTTAAACTATATAACAAGTTGATTCTGAACCATTTTATTTTCTGTTTTAACATTTACTTTAGAAATTGCTTATGTGTTAGGGCACTCATCAAGCAAACCCACATTTTGACACCCACATTAATATCAAAAGAAACCATTTAATGAGTGGTGTTCTTATCGAGAAAAGTGAAGAGCTCTTGAATGGTAGAATAATCAAGATTATTAAGTGAAATACTATCTGGGTAGAGGAAGGGTCATGCTAGACTTTGGAAGGATTTGGATACTGCCTGATACAAGGAGGGAGTGGATGGGCCACTGCTGTGGTCTGTTCACTGGGCTGGCAAAAGTGAAATAAAATGGGTCCTTGTTTAGGGGAGAGTTGAAGAAAGTTGGACTCCTCCCCCATGATTCACCCAGCTGGCTGTAAGGTTGAAGGAGTCTTTTTTAAGACTGGGAAGGAGAGTGGAGGAGGCGAGAGTAAAGCTCTGGAAGACTAAGCAGAAACTGAGTCTCCTAGACAGTGAGTGCAGAAGAAACTGCTTATGTGGATTGGGTAGAGATCAGATCTTGTCAGAAAGTATGCAGTGTGCAGAGAAGTAATAGAGAAATGTGCACCTAAATTAGACTCTAGGAATCTGTAAGTACTGGTTGGTAAGATTTCACGGGGGCCTCCCTGGTGGCACAGCGGGTTGAACGTGCATTGTGAAGCATCCATGGCACCGCAGAGCAAGTTCAATCCCCGGCCAGGGAGGGGACCCACATGGTGCAGCCTTGTCCGCTGCTCCCCCTAAAAGTATATTTCAGTCAGTCTGCCTGTTCTGCTCCCCATTCTGTCTCTGGTGAATCCTCTCACCACCTGCGCCTCTGGCCTGTACCCCAGCTCTTTATGCATAAATAAATCTTTTTTTTAAAAAAAAAGATTTTCCAGGATCCATCTGCATTTATCCTCTTAGAGGGTGGGAAGTATCTAGAACAGGATCTGTTCCCTAGCAGACAACCAATAAATGACAGCTTGCTGTTACTGTCACAAATCACTGGGTGGCCTCACTCTGCTTTGGAGATGCTTTGGCAACATCGAGTAAGCACTGTTTTAGGAGTTCAGAGGCTGCATATATTCTGCATGCCTCCTCCTAATCGTTTGGGTTGTAAATAAGCCATTTAACCTTTCTGTACCCAAATACGTTAATCCAGGATGTGAGGATAATGCCTGTCCCATTCCTCTATGTACTATAATACAAAGGATTGAGTGAAGAGAAGAGGTACTGAACGTAGTAATATTTTGGTGAGGAAAAAGTACAAGGGTGGATGGCAGTGATGGTGATGAGGATAATGCTGCTAATAAACCAGCTACTTCTTGAAACCACATTTATTAGGCCTAATAGTTCAGATTTTACATTTATTTTAGAGTCTCACCAATCCCATGAAATAAGTACTTCATGGCTAAGTTAAAACTAAGATCTGGTAGTTAAGGTTAAGTTGGTTAAGTAAGTGATAGGATTAGGTTTTGAAGTTAGGTCAATGCTTTTTTCATTATGCTACTTTTATCTCTCATTATTACTATTAGTTAACATTTATTGAACTTTTACTATGAGCTAGGTAGTCCTCATGAGTTCTGTGTGCTTCACTTCTCTTAATTCTCCCAACATTACCCTAAGGGAGAAATTAAATATTGTTATCATTTTACAGCTGAGGAAATAACACCCTCACCATAGCTATTATCTTCATTGCACACGAGGCCAGCTCCAGCCCTCAGAAAGCTTTCCTCTAACTGGGTCATGGAGGCTTCCAGTTGCCCACCCACTACTAGCCCTACAGGGATTGAGGAGAATGCTATTTCTGTCTCCTGCCCCTCCCACAGAGCCTGGCACCCAGTTCCCTGGGGGAGGACTGCTCTTTGGAATTCCTGGCACGGTCTCCATTCTCCTCCTCCTCCTCATACGCTGCTCATCTCTCCCAGTAAGGCCTGTGCTCAGTTATCTTTTAGCTCAGGCACAATCAAGCGTGGCCCTTGGCTGAGGGCTTGCAAAGCGCTCACTGGAATCTGGCCTAGGCCTCTGGCATCTTAAGCTTCCGCAAGGGCCCTGGGAAGGCTCACCAGAGGCAGGGTCCTTAGATAATGGGCCTCTTGGCAGATGCACTTGCCATCTTTCTCCACCTTCCAAGACCATGTTTTCTGGGCAGCTGCTTTGTTGTGTGTCTCTGGGGCATTTCCTTCCCTTCTTTGTGGCCTCTGGAGGGTGAGGGAACTGGTAACCTAGGAAATGTCGAGGTGTGGGGGAGGAAGGCTTTGGTTGCACCAAGTTACCAGTGTGATTGTCAGCCCGGTGGGCTGACTCTGAGGCGGTAGGTGTGCGAGAGGGTGTGTGTGGGTGCTGGGAGCGCGCCTGTCTGTGGTTGCTGGAGTGCTTGGCTGGGTGTGGGCGTGATTGCAGTGTGAGTGATGCACAGTAAGGGTAATTGTCAGGCAGCTCCGAGTTCTTTCCTTTGCTTTTTCTTCTCCTTCTTTTTTTTCTAATTTATAGTAGGCAAAGAAATCCTCCTCTGCATCAGCGAGGTGATATTTTTGAAAAGGTTCCAAGGGGATGAAATATATTCAGTCTCAATTCCTCAGTGTGATTGACTCTCCAAGGCTTCGTGACTAATATTTCTTAATGAGGGAGCCTGAGGTCAGGGTGAAGCTGTGGGTTGGGGTAGAGGGGCTGGGGGGGGGGGGTCGTCTGGCCTCTGTGTCCCAGAGAAAGATCACCTGTCGCGTTGACCTTAGTTTTGTTATTGTTTACTTATTTCTGCCAACACTGGATATGATTCAGAGGAATCGCTCAGAGGCGCACCACCACAGCGCTCCCACCTATTGCACCCATAACCCTTTTTAGTGTACAGTGGGCCCCTTCCCCACTTTGCTCCCACTTCGCCCACCCCCTCCAGCACCCTCCATTCTGCAGTCATTTGGAGACTCTGTTTTGGTTTAGTTTTGTCAGTTCCTCTGTTTTGTTTCTCGATATTCCATGTATGGGTGAAATCATTTAGTATTTGTCTTTCTCCCTCTGGCTTGTTTCACTTAGACTCAGCCTATCCAGTTCCATCCACTGAGCCTTACTTTTTGTAGCTCACACCCACCTTCCACACCCATCCTTTGGTAGTGTCAGGTCCATCCTTGCTTGAGGGAAAACATCCCACCCTAATTTTCAGTTCATGGGTCTGGGGAAGGCTGACTCCACACCCATTTAGGGATGGACTAATGACCAGGACCCCGGTATGTGTCATGTAACTGCTGCAATTTGGCTGATTCAGGATGGAGCCTGATTCAATTAAGACAATGACTGTCAGGCTTGTCATTGAACTATTGAATTATAGCAGTTTTGTCCTTTTTTTTTTGTAATCTGCAAAGTAAAAGATCAATTTTAGAATTTTTGGCAATAATTGCATAGCAGGCCCTATGTGAAAATGGAGTCGATTCGAAAGGATTTGGGAAAAGACAGAGGGACAGAGTCCAAGTGATGTCTGCTGAGCCCCTGGGTTCTGCTGTTGCCGAAATAGGTTCTACCCCTAAACTTTTCATCATGTGAATTGCTAAGTTCTTGCTGTACTGCAGTCAGCTTGAATGGGGTTTTCTGTCACAGGAAAACCCTACTTTTTAGCTGAGAAAAATTTTGCCCCAGGGGACATTCGGCAATGTCTGGAAATATTTTTGGTTGTCACAACTATTGCTATTGGCATCTGCTGAGTAGAGTCCAGAAACGTTGTTATTCATACTGCAAGGCACAGGACAAGCCCCACAGCAAAGAATTATGCAGCCCAAATGTCAGTAGAGCTGGCGCTATAAGCTCTAGCCACACAAGCTGTAAAAGTCTGCTGATAGGTAAGAAGCTGTACTGCTCACTTCCCACCCACCAGGGACAGTGCAGGTTTATCAGAGGTAAAATTTTGAGTTACAGACTCATGGGGGATGCTGAGACCTTTCTGGTGCCCTAGTAGTGCTATTGTATGCAAAGCCAGCAGCTGGACTGTCTTAACCTACCTGGATTGTGTGGCCTGATGCCTATTACAGGGTTGTCAGGTGTGGAGGCCTCTGTAGAACTTTCAAAGAGCGGAAAAAATTTACATTTCACATCCTATTACATCTATATAAAGTGCCTGCCCATTTCTCATAATTTATTTTTTTAAGATTTATTTATGCATACAAGAGCTCAGGCACAGGCTAGAGTCATAGGAGGTGAGAGGATTGACCAGAGACAGAGGGGGGAGCAGAACAGGCAGATCGACTGAAATACACTGCTGAGGGGAGCAGTGGGCCAGGCAGGAGAGGTCTGCTGCGCCATGAGGGTCCCCTCCCTGGCTGGGCATAGAACTCATGTTGCAGTGGCTGCAGAAGCCCCACAGTGTGGTGCTCAACCCCTTGTGCCACTAGGGAGGACTCATTTCTCATAATTTAAACTCTCAAGTGTTAGTTCAGATATTCTCCCCCCTTAGAATTGGGGCTAAGAAATAATCTCTGTGATCAAGAGCAGCAAAGCTTTGATTCCTAATTGTTAATTTTTGACTCAGATTTGATGATGGATGTGATTGCTGTTGGACCAATTTAAAGTGCTGCACCAGTATAATTCATAAAAAAAGTCTCAGCCCCATTCTTGTCAGCACATTGGTGTCCTTGTAAAGATAATCATTTTTCTAAAGAGCCTGCCCTATTGACTCTTTGGAAGGCCTGGTTTAATCAGGAACCATAGCATATTCACACACATTTATTATTGATACAGCACTTAGCCCTCTGGCCTTCCAACACTTTGCCTGACAGAATCTGTTACCTCACCTACTATGTTTACTTTTCTAATGGAAAGTAACTTTGCAGGACATCATGGGAAAGCAGTGGTAGATTCAACATCCTTCTAGTGGCTTGGAACTGTAACTCCTTCATCCCTTTGAGAAATGGGACTGAATACATAATTTATAAACAGGGGTACTTTTATATCTCTGTGCTTAAATACCTTAGCGCTGTATCTGTGTGCCTCTTAGGGCACTTTTTCTGTCTTCATTGTAGCTATTATTGACTATGAATTAGCTTTCCTAACAGACCCTATGTTTCTGTGTTTGTAGCCCAATTCTGTACTCTTCTCTTCCCATCCATTCTCTTATTCAGATACAGAGTAAAAAAATATAATGGACTCTCTTATCAAATATTACTTTAAGTGAATGAGTAAACATTCAGATGGATCAATTAGAGATGTAAAGAATAGGAAGTTCTCAGAGAGCCCATTTTATTAAACTACACATTCCATTTTTTTTGTCCTCTTCTCACCCTATTTCATGATGAACAGAGAGTAAGAATTTGTCCAGTGGGTCATGGGTTGAATCATGGTTCATCAACTGGCCCATACTGGAATCAGTCGATTCCTCTTGAAATTTGGATTTGTGAAGTAGTGACTCCGAGCAAATCCCTGGATGAAATCTTGTTAAGCAGTACTGATGAAGCTGGTTTATAAGAGCAAAATTGAGGATGAGCACAGAGACCAGAGCAAGAAATACTGTTTTGATTCCTGAAGATTTTTCAGTTCTTGGCTTTCGGCTCTACACTTCTACTCTTAATTTCATGACTACTTTCTTTGTAGGACTTAGCTAGCTTCTTTTGCCAGTTTGTTCTCAAATGTCTCTCGTAGTAGCAGCCTCCCCTTAAGAGAACCTGTCTATCATGCTCTTTACCCTAGGCCACTCTGCTTCATTTCCCCCATAGGATTTAGCATGGTAATGACTGCCAATGAAGTTTCCCTGTCATTTGCTTACTTTTAGATTCCTCTGCTAGAATATACTACACAAGAGACATCTTGTCTACCCTGTTCATTTATCTTCCTAACACCGCAGAATAGAAGTTCTGCATTTGAGGTCTGAATAAGCAGTTTTTGAATCAATAATAAATATAACCAATCTTACCTGTTACTTCAGTTATTTTGATGATCCTACTACTAGGCTGACATTCTATCTACTAAGGTGACCATCTACTTCAGTTTTTTTTCACCAGTTCCAAGGTAAGAATCCTGTAAAAGATCTTCCTCATATCTGATCTGATTGTTACATGTTTAGTCTTTTTATTCCCAACCCATTCAAAACACTGACTTTTGTTTGTCACATTTGTGGACTCCTGGGGGTTATTTCCACTAGTCTCCATGTTATTGTGTCCTTCAAATCACAGGTCCGCTTTCATATTATTCAGGTAATTGGCAAATGGTGATTGTTGGGGATACTGATTTAACTTGGTCTGAAACCTCTTTTATATAATAGTCCGGAATATAGTATCATAGAGTGTTGGAGCATAGTTTCTCGCTGTTTCATGCTAAAACCTTCTGAGAGACATTAAAGACATGCAGTCAAGTACTCGTCTGATCTGGGATGGAAGTGAGAAATCATACCTTGTAAAGATCTTCCAGAAACCCAGGTGCACTTAGAGTTCTGTGGGATAGATGTGTCAACAGGTCTACCATGTGACTCATGCTGCAGTTTATTTGGTCCTATTGATCAGCCTATCAGCAGTAAGACTCCTGACACTATCTCAGAATTAGGTGTGGGAGTGCATTGTTCAGTTCTAAGGTGCTGAGCTGTGGGGGCTGCCTATTCTGTGGAGCTGGCTCTTAATGAGTCAGATGTCGCTTAGAAATGTTTCTTTGAATCCGCTCCCTGTGCTTTCTATCTCACATCACTCCTAGTACCTTTCCAATAGCTCAGACTCACACCTGTTAGCTTAGAATGGCCCAGGCTCTAGATGACCAATACAGTTGATCACATTAGGATATAGGATATTGTGCGTAATATCACATTTATGGACTGGAGAAAAAAAGTGTCAATCATTCTTGACAAAATCTCTCACTTCTCTCTAAACCATATTTTTTTATGGGGGGGCCTCCCTGGTGGCACAAGGGGTTAAGCACTGCACCATGAAGTTATCTTCAGTCACTGCAGCATGAATTTGTCCCCAGGCCAGACAGGTGACCCACATGGTGCAGCAGACCTCTCCTGTCTTGCCTGCTGCTCCCCTCAGCAGTATATTTCAGTAGGTCTGCCTGTTTTGCTACTCACTCTGTCTCTGATGAATCTTCTCACCTCCCAGATCTCTGGCCTGTACCCCAGTTCTTGTATGCATAAATAAATCTTTTAAAAATTTTAATGGAAAAATTTATTATCACCCCCCCAAAATAAATGACCTTACAGAGTTGTGGTGATTGTTGAATAGAATTAACATACATAGAACTCTCATCACAGCTTGAGGTATGGTAGGCACTCTCTTACTCGCTCTCTTTTTTCTTTTTTTTCTGGAGATTTTTTTTTAAGATTTATTTATCTATGCATACAAAAACTTGGGTACAGGCCAGATGTGCTAAGAAGAGTCACCAGAGACAGAGTGGGGAGCAGAGCAGGTGGATCTACTGAAATACACTGCTGAGGGGAGTAGCAGGCGAGACAGGAGAGGTCTGCTGTGCCATGTGGGTCACCTCCCTGGCCAGGGATAGAACTCATGCTGCAGTGGCTGTGGATAGCTTCATGGTGCTGCACCTTAATCACTTGTACCACCAGGGAAGCCTGACCCTTGATTTCTTTATTAACCACCAGAACAATACCACTATTTTTCTCACCATTTACTATATGCCAGGCATAGTATTTACTACTTCAATTGCAGCAAATACAATATTTCCAATATCTATTCTTCCATGTTATCATAAACCTAAAGTTTGTAGCTGATTTAAAAGCCACATTTCTTAGCCTCTCTTGAAACTAGGCAGGTCATGTGCTGAAGCTGTGGCTACAGATTTAGATTCAGAAGTCTGCTGTGGATTTCTGGGAGGCTCTTTCATTTCTCTGCTGTTTTCTGCCTGTAGTACAGATGTGAGCCTGGAGAATGGCCGTCCAGCTTCTGTTAGGCCACCCCAAGGATGAAGTCTCGTGTAAAGGATGATGGAGTAAGAAGATAGAAGGTGCTGTGACACTGGGAGGCTAGGAAACCTGCCTCTAGGCTCTAAATTTAAGGACTAAATGTCTTCTATTTGGTTAAACATTATAATTGAGTTTTATATGCACACAGTCAAATGTGACCCCTAAATAATATATGCACATTATCTTATTTATCGCTCTATTAAAATAAATTGACATAATAATTATCAAATCTTTTTCTTATCAAGGGTATTGACTTAGGCTAGGTAATAAGTCCCAGGTCACAAAATCTTACACACTTGGTAAGTGAGTTTTTAATTCATGCTTTAACCCATAAAATAAAAGTGGGGTTGATGATGTTTCTTTCTGTTCTTCCTATTTTACAAGTCTTTGAACTCGTCTTTGTGACCTAGAAGTTTGTTCTGACTACCTATTCTTTTTGTAAAAACCTCTTGAACTTGTCCTAGATCATAATGCTTTTGGAAAACATTTGGGCTCACATGGCAGCCCTGGCATTAACTAGATCTATATGATCCTAAGACAGTCATTTAACCTCTCTGATCATTTTTCAAAGGGCAGAACTGGCATAGATGATCTTTACATAACCTCTGCTTCTGTCTGTGAGTCTAAAGCACATTTTTAATAGGAATTCTAATCATCAAGTTAGTTGGATCTAGTTCCATCTCATATTCCCAGCAGGTATTGAATAAATATTAATTGGTAACTATGCTAGGGACAAGGCAACCTTTTTTTTGATTCTCTTCCTTTTCCTTTAAGTCAATGATGTTTTAGTCTTGCTATTTCCATTCAAAACCCAACATCTCATTAGGTGGTTTGGGAACTGATCTAGTGGAGATCAAAGACCAGTGCTTCCAAAGAGTGGAGCTAGCTTCAGTCAGGGCAGATGCAAAGGGAACATATAAAAGGCCCTAAAAAAGTCATATATTGGGAAAAAGAAAAAAGTACAAACCCTCCCTTGAGTAAAAGAATGGGGTTGATATGTGCACTCAGAAAAACAATCTTCACATCAGAAACAGCAAATCAAAACAACTTTAGTTGGAAGGAAGAAGAAATCACAGGTGGTAGACAGGAGGGTAGAGGGGGGTTGTGTATTGTTTTTAACGCACTATAGAAAGTTAATAGTGACCAGAGCATTCCAAAATACTAAAAGATTTGAGCAAGTCCTAAAGGTCCTTTGAATGACCAAAATATAGTTGATGATTATGTAGATTAAAAAGTGCTCTGACTTAAGCAGAAATTTTTTCTGGAATGGGTTGTGTCAAGAAAGTCTTGGAACTTGCTGTATAGTGCTGCAAAATTGGTATGGGAGAGGACTGCCATTGCAAGGCAGGGAGAACACCCTCACCAAGAACAGGATAGGCTAACTCCTTAATTGTACACTTCCTGCCTTCAAAACTGTGAAAAGTAATGTCTGTTGTTTAAGGGCCCTTATCTGTGGTTTGTGGAATGGCAGCCTCAGTTGACTAACATAGTGTCTATAATATCCTTGCCATAAAGTTCAAGGTTCTTATAATATCAGGTGACTTTAGCACAAAGGACATCAATATGAGATAAGGAAAGCAACATAAACATGGTAGCCATAGTTAAAAGTGGAACTAATAATATCTATGGTTTGCATTTACAATAATACATAGGTAAAGCTTCTTGTAAAAAACCTAGTGTGATAGCTAAGAAATAAATATTAGTTCTTGCTTTGAGTATCAATGGGTAGTTTCTTCTTGTGTCTAAAATAGATTTGAGGGCCTCTCTGGTAGCGCAGGGGTTAAAGTCAGCACTATCACGCTATTGCCAACCACTGCATCAAGAATTCCATGCCAGGGAGGGGACCCACATGGCACAGTAGACCTCTCCTATCTCGCTCACTGCTCCCCTCAGCGATGTATTACAGTGGATCTACCTGTTCTGTTACCCACTGTGTCTCTGGATGTGAATCCTCTCACCCCCTGCACATCTAACCTACACCCAGTTGTCATATATATATATATAAATTAAAAAATAGTCTTTATTATAGATTTCAATTTTACTTGTTAGAAAGTCCATTTTTTTGGAGCCAATTTTTATGCAAAGAAAATCTAAGAAAAGTACACTGTGAGCAGTTCTATAATGAAAGCTGCACTAAACAGCACAGCAAAATTGTCTTCCTGTGCTATTTGCAGACTGCTTGTATCATTTGTACTTTTCATGCATTTTGATATTTGTTTGGTGAGTCTCACTTGAGCTCTTTTGACGTGGCTGAACTGAACTGAATCTGAGGTACTGACACAGCTTTCTCCAGAGCAAACTTGTTTATTGTACTACAGGAAAAAGGAAAGTAAGTCACCTTACTAGCAGTGCTGTGGACATTCTGAATTTAATTTGAAATGTGGACATTCTAGAGAAGTCTGATTTTGAGTTTCTAAGGTAGACTGTATTTTGGAGAATGCTTTATTTATTTTACTAATTACTTCTTAGGAAATAAATGAATACTTCCAGCTTCACTTAGGAAAAAAAAAAGTGATGCAAAGGCCTTAGAGCTTCCTTTTGATAAATGTGTTGCTTGGTGCATTTTTTAGGACTGTTTAATGCTAATGGAACTTAGATGATTTATTGGTTTTGACAATCATGCGATTTTTAGTCTTATAGGGAACAATTTTAATACATATATAAGATAGGTGGAAGTACACGAAGGAGAAGTTGAGTTTTTTAATCAACATTCTGAGTAATTGAGTTAAGACTAATAAGAGGGAAGCTTTGTTGGAATGTTCTAGGTTATGGTATTTGGTTTTCTTAGAATATGTATAAGAGAATCAGGGGATTTGGACTGCCTTGTGGGTCTAACTAAAGGGAGCTAAGAAGCTGTCCAGAAGGCTATTGTTTGTTGAGCTGATTTTTTTTGCTAAAATTAGATTCCAAGAAGTGTGAAAAGTATGTTACTTTAATTTATATGCATTGAATTTGTTATATTTCTGTTTGGTGCTAGTTATTCTTGAGGACTGGCTGTATTGGTGACAAAAGAGACAAGTGTTCTTGCCTTCACTGTAATAATGATGCAACAAGGGATAAGACACAAGGGATAAGGAAAAAAACTTATAAATAAGAAGCTTGTAGCTAGCAGTAAGTGATGTAAAGAAAATTATATAGGATAGGTGAGAAAAAGAGGCATTATTTTTAGTGACCAATCAGAGAAGGCATCTCTTTGAAAAGGGAAACTTTAAACGGAGACATGTGATGAGAAACAGGCAAGATGAGCTGATGAGAGGCAAAAATGCCACAGGGAGAGGACAAAGAATGTGGAGAAGGTCCTGATGGGCAAGGAGTGTGGGTTATTCAAGAAATAAAATGCACACTCGGGTTAACTGGGACTGGAGCTGTGAGCTGGGATAAGTGTGTACGTCCTAAATACAATGTTTCATGGAATACTCGAGGTTGCCTTTAAAGTGAGGATTCTCAAGCTTGTATTTTCTGATCTTATTTTGTTCATCATGTGATTGCCCAAACATTTTATTAGCATAAAACTTTGGACCAATAGCCTAGAACTGTTGACTCTTATAATGCTGCTCACATTTGTACAAATCATTGTATGCATAAGAAGGAGAATGGGGCCTCCTTGGTGGCTTAAGGGATAAGTCTCTGTGCTACCATCCTGAAGGCCCACCTTGATGGCCTAAGTTTGATTCCTGGCCAGGGTGCTAACCCATATGGTGCAACAGACCTCTCCCAGTTTCACCTGCCACTCCCTCAGCAGTGTATTTCAGTAGATCCACCTGCTCAGCTCCCCACTCTGTCTCTGGTGAATTCTCTCACCCCCACTCCACTGGCCTGCACCACATTTCCTCTACACAAAAATGAATAAATACAATCTTTTTTTTTAAGAAGGATAATGATAGTTAAAAAACAACAACAACAACAAAAAAAACCCTAGACTATATAGCAAAATAGATAAAACAAAAATCCATAGTCCTTGAATCCATATTATGGTAGCAAAAGCTATTTGGGCATTTTGTTTTCAGGACTGGAAAGGCTTTTTCATAATAGCATAATAATGGGAATACTGGATGTAATTGCCCTATAGGATGCAAGAGTGAGACCCTTAGTCTTTAACAGAGACAACAGTAAGAGAGAAATTAATAAGGTTTGGCACAATTTACTTAGTAGCTAACCGTCTTTCAAAAGGAAGTGATCTGAAAACAAATACTCCTAGTAGTGCTGGAGTTACAGAGAGATTCCTTTACATGTGTAGTGCCGATCTCAATTCTTCTGATAGTTCCTTCTGAGTGTGCTTTTATGGGCACTTTTCCCTGATATTAGTAATTTGTATGTCTCTGAGGGTGTGATAGCCATTTGGAATGCATATTTGAAGTAGAAATGATAAGATACTGTTTTCATTTCTTGTAAATATTTTATTAGCGATGTGGTTGACTTAAAACAAGAACACTCTGTAGCCAGTTACTCTTTCATCAAGGGGCTATGCCGACATGTTATAATTTTATATTATTTTCTCGAGAGAATCCAGTTCTCTCTCTCTCCAGTTTGACTCTGGCTCCTCCTTACCCAGTTTCACTGGCAAGAGATCAGGTGCCACGCAACTGAAATGGTCAAATGTGCCTCGCGTGCTGACTTTGCTTCAGAGGATGCTGTCTTACTGTAATGTTCAATCAGAACAAGTGCGTGTTTGGAACCAGTTGCCAACCTCAGAGCAATCTGCCTGCTGCTTCTGCCTTTCGCTTTAGCAGTTGAGTCTCAGCAGCAGAAGCAGCCTGGAAGAGAACAGGCAATTCTTGTTCCTCTTTAACCTCAGGCTGAATTTTATTTTAGGTTAAACCTGACTCCTTCTTGTATCCTGAACTCTGGGGATGGTGCTAATTTGGGAAATTAAGGTCCAGCGTAAGCTAATGATTTATTCATGTCAGGAAGACATTCTTCTCCTCTTCTGATAACTGAGGATTATATTGAGCAATTACACACATTAGGGATATTTAACTCCCTCCTCTGAAGCAGACATTTTTGGCTTCTGGAATACACCAGATGCATGACAAAGGAGGTGATGGGTGATGTTGGTTGCTGATTTGCATACGGAAATGAATTTTCATGGCAAAAAATATGAGGCAAAATACGAATGAGAATGGAGACGGAATCAGTAACTATGGATGCCCATTAATGATAATTTTTTTTAAAGATTTATTTATTTATGCATACAAGCACTGGGGTACAGGCCAGAGGTGTAGGGGGGTGAGAGGATTCACCACAGAGAGCGGGGAGCAGAACAGGCGGATCAACAGAAGTACACTGCTGAGGGTAGCAGCGGGCACAGCAGGAGAGGTCTGCCACACCATGTGGGTCCCCCTCCTGGCCGGCAGCAGGGATCGAACTCGTGCTGCAGTGGCTGCGATTTGCTTCGTAGTGCGTTGCTTAACCCACTGTGCCACCAGGGGAGGCCCTAATGATAATTTTGACTAGGTCTTAACCCTTTCATGGTGAAATTTTACATAGAAAATAAAATAGATCCTCATTTTACAGGTGGATACTTATCTACATTCTTTGTTGTAACACGGAATATGAACTGTATTTTCCATGGTGGTCACATATATATATAGTGAGAGAAGTAATTGAGAACTAGAAGATATGTGAATCAGCTCTAGCTTATCCCCACACTTTAAACTGTTCATGTTCAACTGTTCCGCATTGGTTAATGTTTTATTGGTCTGTGGTGTCTGCCCCATCTTGGCTAGCGTGATAGGTAAAAGTGATGGCTGCTTACCAGTCACGATAGGTGTGTGCATGTCAGAAGCATTTTAGTTTGTAGAGAGAAATCTGTGTTATAAGGGAACTTTCCAACGTTGGAATTAAGGACAGAAGCTGAAGGTCAGTAGAACAGTGTTGCTTCCACCAAAGTGAACTAAATGGTCATATGGCTGTGTTTCCAAAGTCCTCATTTAATTGTTGTGGGCTGCTGGAATTGGTATATCATTCTATATGTTTTTGCTTAAATGAAGATAGTTGTGCTCCATTTATGTTATGTGCTCAATTTAGTTCCTTGGCCTGAAAGTTTAGTTTAGAGCTTAGGAACAGACTAACAGCTTCCTTTCTAATCCCAGCTAAGGCTCTCACACTTTGGTTTGTGTTTATATATGGAGCGATGGGTAGGCCTGACCATTCATTTCAATCTAAGTAGATTCTGAGTTTCATATTAACTATTACTCATCCAGGTCAGTTGTGGAGTGACTTCTCCCATCAAGCATCACATATTTGAATCTTAGCCACTCTGTAGTTTATTTATTTTACCTTCTCTCTTCCCCATCTACCAATAGATCTACCAATAGAGCCATTGGATCAACTTCTATTCAGTTCCAAATCAGAAATAATTCACTCACACATGCAATTAAATATTTACTGGGTTAAATAGTATCCTGCAAAAATTCATGTCTGCCCAGAGCCTCAGACTATGACCTTATTTGGAAAAAGGATCATTACAGATGTAATTTGTTAAAATTACAGATGTAATTTGTTAAAATGAGGTCATGCCAGATTAGGGAGGGCCTGAAATGCAAAGCCATCCTTAGAAGAAGAGCAAAATTTGAACAAAGAACACAAACACAGAGCGAAGGAAGCTATGCAGAGTAGATTCAACCAGCCAAGGCATGCCCAGCAGGCCAGCAGCCACAGAAGCTGGAAGAGGTATGAAAGGATTCTTTTCTAGAATCCTTTCAAGAGCCTCGTTCTGCCAACTACTTGCTTTTGATGTCTACCCTGCTAAACTGAGACAGAATATACTTCAGTGTTTCTGGTTTCCCATTTTGAGGTCATTTGCTGGAGCAGTTACAGGGAGTTAATACACTGCAGACCCATCATTGGGTCATACTGCAATGAATTGCATTGACATTCTGTTCTCACAAATCTGGCTGCTCAGGATGTCATATTTGTGTGCTTGGAAATGTGAAAAAACATTGAAGGGTCTATAATAGACTAAATTGTGTTGCTCTAAAATTCATCGTTCATGGCCTACTCCCCAGCTGTCTACATCCCCAAGATGACTAGGTTTGGATATGGTACCTTTGAAGAGGTGATGAAGTTAAAATGAGGCTCTGGGATGGTCTCTAATCTAATCTAACTGGTATTCTAATAAGGGAAAAGGAATCACTAGGGATGTGTGAGCACAGTAGAAAACCTTGACATGATGGATATAGTGAGGAGGCCACACCAGAGGACACCTGAGTTGCAACTTCTCTCTTTCAGAATTGCAAGAATTTCTCTTCTTAAAACCACCAGTCTGGGGCCTCCCTGGTGGCGCACCAGGTTGAGCACCGCACTGTGAAGCATCCTGCTGCACAGCAGTACGAGTTCGATCCCTGGCCTGGGAGGGGACCCACATGGCACAGCAGTCTTCTCCTGCCTCGCCTGCCACTCCCATCAGCAGTGTATTTCAGTTCATCTGCCTGTTCTGCTTCCTGGTGTGTCTCTGGTGGAACTTCTCACCTCCTGTGACTCTGGCCTGTACCCTAGCTCTTGTATGCATCAATAAATAAATCTTTAAAAAAATATTTGTGGTGTTTTGTTATGTTAGAGGGTTAGCAGATTAATACAGTGTCTTATATATATTTATTTAATCTTTATGACAGCCCTAGGTGGTAGATATTACTATCCCTGTTTTAGGAATGAAAAAAGCAAGGTTGATTAGCTCCTCTGTGGAAAGCTGGATAATGACCCCCCCCAAACTATTCAGGTCCTTATCCATGAAACCTCTGCCTGTTATGTAGAAAGTGAATATTACAGATGATTAACTTTAGAGTTTTGAGATGAAGAAATTTTTCCGAATTTTCTGGGCATGCCCTTTGTCATCATAGGTGTTCTTGTAAAGGGAAGGAAGAGGAGATTTGAATCTTGAGGAAAAGATAATGGGACCATCAAAGCAGTGCTTGGAACTCTGTGACTGTGTGTCAGAAATGCCAGCAGCTGGGAGAGGCAAAGAACCAAATTTCTCCTGGGGTCTCTGGAAGGAACCAGTCACACCTGACCTTAATTTTGGTCATTCCTGATATCTTGCCTCCAGAACTGTAAAATAAAATAAATTCTGTTGTTTTAAGTCACTTATATTTGAGATGAAAATTTGTTATAGCACAGCAGACAAAAACACCTCTTCCAAGGTAACATGGTCACTAAGTGCACAGAAAGGGGATTTTGACCAATCTGGGTCAACAGTTGTTGCTCAGCCACTAATTCTATACCTTCTAATTGTACAAAGCTGCTATAATCTGTGATAGTTGACTGGGGTAAGGTGGTTTAATGTCATGGATAGAGACTTTGAAGTTAGCCTAGAATTCCATCACTAGCTTCCCAAAGTACTGATTGTCTTAACTTGGACAGTTCCATGATCAATTCTGTGTCTCAGTTTCTACTATTAAGTCAATTATGATGCAACCTTGTGGTGCTACTTAGGAAGAGTGTATCCTAAGTGTGCAGTGCAGCATGTATTACACAGTAGGAACTCACTGCAAGTGGCCATTACTACTCACATAACTTGAAGATGCAATATTGTCCTTGTGTGACTTTCTGTAGATATTACTGAGCTGCTTACTTTCCAATTGTGCTTCTTTAAATCTGTCACCCTACTTTCATTGTCCAGTTTTGAATCAAGATAAGCCTGTTGCTATGTCATGCCTTTTAACTCTGTATTATGTGTATCTTATGTAATATACTGTGGAAAATTTAAAAACAGAACTCTTTAACCACTTTTAGTTTCTTAATGTGTTTTTCTCTTGGTGCAATATTCAAATCCCCATTTTTGGAGTCTGGTTTCATCTCTTCAGAGTTCTCACTTACTCTGTTAATCGTTTGCCTGTTTGCTCTCATGTTCCTCCCTTTCTTGTCTGCAATCTGCTCTGATGCTCAGAGATCCGCCTACTATTGCCTTTAAGAATTATTTGCCAGTGAGCTTGCTGCTGGGTTCAGCCAATGGAAGCCCTGACAAGAGATTGGTGGGTGAGAGGAAGGAAGAAGCCAGAATGTTCCTTGTCTCACTTCTCTGTCTCCTACGACATCTCTGCCTGGCCCTGTGTCTCCTGTGTTGTTCTCACCCTGCAGCAAAGTCCTTCTTAATCCAGAACCTGGGTTCTGGTCTCATCCACTCCTGGACATGTCTCTTCATATTTCCATTCTTAGGTGTCATTTTGACTTTCTGCTCTTGTTAATCGTGCATTATCTCATATCTCCTCATTGGATGTCAGATGGTTGTAGACCTTTATAAATAGTTCATGCTATTAAACTTTTCCCAGTTTGTTAGACTCTGAGAAAATATGGTGGTTAATGAAGAGGAGGGAAAGTCTAGATGTGATAGATTCTGGCATTGGAACTTTGATGGTGACTGATGAAGGAGGTGCACATGCTGAAGCTTAAAGCAGTACTGCTGAAATGTTAGAGATTTGTAAAGGAATTTTAATCAATAAACTTTGAGTAAACAAAAATCCCTCTACTGAACGAGCATATGTATGTTCTAGTTTACTTCCTGAACCCTAACAAAAAAAGCTACCTTCTCAAATCTGCCTCAAGTTCAAGTCCAAACCATGATTTGTCTCCATGTCCTCTGCTTCGCAAGTGCCCAGACCCACTTCTGTATGTACCTAATTTTTGCAACCCTGCATCATGGAGACCTATGACCTGTTCATTCTATTTGACTCTGCTTTGTTTTGTTTTAATTCATGTTGCACCTACATGTCTTACCATGTCATGTCTTTAGGTGAGAACCACTTTTACGTACTCATTCCTCACACCTGAATTTATTCTGCTCTCACACCTTTGGTGATCCTCTTGGGATGTTTTGGTCATCTATTTGTCTGTCTGGCTATGAAGCTCCATAGTTCTAGCCTACAAAGGCCTCCATTCTTTCTATGGCACCCATACTTATCTCTCCCGATTTCATAGCATTTAGTTGACCTCACTAGACCATGAGCTACTAGACCTTAGAACTTTCTTTCAATTCTGTCCCTAGAGCCTTTCACGATGCTGGGCATAGGGTGTATCCTAAGCAAATGAATGTATTGTAAAGAAGAGTGATGGTTTAGCTTAAAGAAGCTAAGTGCATACTTAATTACTATTTTCAAGTTTATATGCAAGATGCTGGGTTTAATAGGGGCATAAGATCTGAGAGTTGGAAGGAATCCTAGAGGCCAACTAGACATCTGGCAGTTGATTGTTCTAATGAATGAAAACTAGAATAAAGTGCAACAAACTTTAAAAAAGAAGTATAACTTTAAATGGAATTATGGAGGTCAAGTTTGATTTCTGGAGTGATAACAACACAAGACATCTGACTATAGGTCGCTGATCCTGAAAATCTGCATAAATTTAATAGACACTGTTCTTATCCTGGGTGATTTAGAGCTTCATGACTTAGAAGATTTCAGGTCCTATCTGATCATTTCTCAAGTGCTCCTCTGGTTATAAGTTTCTAGAATATCTCTGATTCTGAGAGGGTTGGAGAACAAAAGAACCTGATTAACCTTATAATTCACAAACATTAAAATAGAAATATAAGTGATAATTAAAATGCTTATTAAATTGAACTGTGATTGAACTAGGTTAATTGGGACGAGGTTCAGGAGATTGAGACAGGAAGGGGAACACAGCCATCTGCTCGTTGAAAGCATTTTGAATAGCTTTTATTATATGTTTATGTGTTTAGCTGTGGGCCATTTTGTCCTAGAAATAGTTGGCTTTTTTTAATAGTGAGGAAACAATATTTATAAACTTGATTTCAGTTCCTTCCTCCTGCTACTCTGAGATCCACTTTATAAATGAGGACCTTCATGTGTCCAGTGTTCTTACCCCACTATTCTACTTGGCCACATATAGGAGGCATGGAGTACGTCCACCAGCTAGGTCCTTGCAAAGGAGAATGCCTGCAGCAGCATTAGTGCCAACCAGCTCCTGGAGCCAGCTTTGTGAGGCTGTGTGACCTTTCCAGAGAAACTTGTCTCCTCTGTACTGTTAGGGAATGTAGTAGGAGGAGATTACACTCTGTTCTTTTCCTGCAATGATACCCCCGATGATATGGAAATATCTTCTCAGCATCATAGTTTCAAAGCCAATGCCAAAAAAGTCAAAGGGTGAAGTTACATTAGTGTCACCCTCCATATTTAAATTTTTTTTCCTGAGTCTTTTCATGTCATAGTGCCTAGAAGTCATGTTGGTTTTGGTGTAGAAACATAGTGCAGCATGAGAGAAGGCCTGCACAATAATTGTGATCTATTTCCCCATTTGGTTGCTTGTTAATGTAGTCAATGTTTAAATCATTCTGCCTCCAATCCTCTCTCTATGGATTGGAGATAGTCACTCACTGGGTGAATGGAAAAGCCAGCAGCCCAGTTTTCATCCTTTTTATGCTCCCTAATAAGAGTCAAGAGAAATATGAAAGAGACCTATGATGAGTTTAAGGGTGTGACTGGTGGTTATAGGCTATTATGATACACATAGCTTACTCACCACAATGCAACAGAACTCTTTTAAGCTACCCAGGGAACAGGATAAGTATAACTTGAGAACTTGGAATCATTCATTATAACATCCAAGTGACTGAGAATTACACGGATCCTGTGGCTTTCAATGGAAAAATTGGTGTGAATGTTCACTTGCACATATTGTCTCCTGAAATTTACCAGAATATCATATCTAACCCAAGAATTGTCAGCTGAATCTATAATATGCATTGAACATTCTGTATTGGTGAGAAATTTTATTGTGTTAGAATATGCATGCTCTCTAGGATTGTTGAGAAAGAAAATTGGCTTTTTCCCCAGATAGCCACAAAAGGACAATACCTGTTGTTACTGAGATCAGGGTGGGCCAGTTTGTGTGTGTGTATGTTGGGCGGGGGGGGTTCCTAATACATTATTCTCAAATGTTGATACCTCTCAATCATATACTTATGTATGAGGATAAACATTTAAATTAGAAGAAATCAGGTATGGTATGGTGATTCTCAGTACACTTGGGCTTCCAAGAAGGCTTATAGGGTGACATTTGTTAACTTCACCTAGGGCTAATATCAGTCCTCTGATGAGGGTGATTTGTGAGCATTTGATAAAAGTCCCCAATTCTGGTTATATGCTACCTCATTCCAAGTTGCTCTGCTAGATTTTGACCTTAACTTCTCATGCTTACTGGGGCCCTGGTTATATGGGTCCATGTTTAGTCTTTGGTTTAACAGTTATATAAGTCAGTTCTCTTTTGATTGAAATCACATGTAAACTACTTTGGTCTAAAGGGAGTGTAATTAGAAAGTTTACTTAACTGAGGGCAGGGTAAAGATATAGCTGGAGTAAGAAACAGCTGTCATCCATAATTGTGTTCTCATTCTTTCATGTCTGCTTTTCTCTATGTGTAGTTTTATTTACTACTGTAGATTGAATTTTGCCAACAGGGTGGAGACTCTGGCCGCCCATGACTCTTAACTCATACAGCAACAATTTAAAAACATGAATTGGGTGCACTCTATTTCCAAGCTGAACAGTCTCAAGGAGAAGCTCTGATGGTCGCCATTTGCAATAGCTGCCATCCTGAAGTCTTAATGGGTCTGCATGTATCGTACACTATCATAGACACACAGTGGGCCATACATGCCTGTGGCTTGGGAGGTCAAATACGTAGGAGTCGGGAAACATCCATTCAAAATACATAGAGTGAGAGGAAAGAAATATTTCCTCAGTAGAGATAGAAGAAGTTCCTGATCCAGAAGGATAAAAAAAATAGATGCCCATTACCCAGGTCTTTAAATTCAAAACTTTTAGAGTTCTACTTTTAATGGTCTGTAAGACCAACTCATACTAATAATTCATAGGACCGTGCAGCAAATAATTGGAACATCAGAAGATTCAACCCATAATTTCCCTGTAGAATGTTCCAGGAGAAATCAAGTTTTTGTGATTCTCTGGTAAGCCTGAGATTAGAGACAGGGGAGTAGACTCTATGACAGATGTCAGTGTTTAATAATTTCAGCCCAAGACAGGCTATCACATTGATATCCACAATAGAAGGTGCCTTTGAGGGAGAATGGGATCTTTTTTCAGGTATATCACTTGCACAGGTCTATAAGCAGGTGCCTACCAAAGACTCACCACCTGTGCTTTCTCTTGAATTGGATATATAGGCTGAGTCCCAGCTCTGTCATTTTACTACCTGTGTGAACTGTGAGCCAGTAAATGTTTGCCAGTTCTAAGTCTTGTTTTCTTACTCATGGAAGGGAACCATAATAACATTTTCCTCATGGTTGGCAAGTTGTTGTGCCAGCAGGGCCAGGGCAGGTTCACTATGGATTTGGGCAGATAGATAAGGAAGAGTCCTGGAGCCTTCAGTGGAAACTTCTTCAGGCTTTAATGCTCTCCCACAGAGCCTGGTAGACACAGGCACATCGGGCAGTGAGGCTGCCATGCAAAGAGGCAGGCACGGGTCAGATAGGGGGCAGGGGGCTTGGAGGCAGGCAGACAACTGAACTTCCTAGCCCCCCACGAATCCCTACTCTTTTCTGGGCTCACTCTGATGTTCTCTCATGGTCTCGCCTTTTCTGTAGTCATTCATCCCCTGGTAGACACCCTCCCATTGCTGTCTCCCCACAGCCATCCTTATCGCCCTGACTTCTAGGCCCAGGTGTGCACATAGACAGGTAGGTGTACTGCAGGTAGGTGTACACAGGCGCACATGCCTAGGCCCACAATCCCAAGTGCCTTCTGTATTAACACAAGGACACAGTGATAGCCCAGTGGCATAAAAAACCTGATTAATTGCACTCAGCCTACACAGTGCTCTACATAGAGTCTGACATGCGTGCATGCATTTATGTTTTTGTGGCCATTATTGTTGTCGATACTTTTATTATTGATAGCCAGTTTTGCTTCTCTAAGATAACTGCATAACTCTGCTTGGTGTGTTTCTGTGGATTGTATAGTTTATCTCTCAGATGACAGCCATCTTTCCATATTTTCCATTTCCTGAGGAGGTACTCAATTATTGCCCCACGCAATGACTGCAATTTTAGATACTTTTTAGAAAAGTTACAAAGAGATCTCAAGCTTCCAGCTTCTAAACTTTAGAGAAAGTTCTGTTCCCAAAGAAATCATTGTGGAGATTTTCCCCCAAAAACATCTCTCTGCCCTGCATAGAGACAATCTTCAGTCAGTGGGGTCCTCAGGAAGAGTGGTCTCCCAGAATAAATAAAACCATTTATGTTTTCGGCCTAGTGACCAGACATGTATATAGAGAAAGAAATGTCCTTTCTAGTTCAAGAAAATAAAATTTCTCCTAAAAAAGGAAATTCACAGGGTTGGCTGGATGAAAGCTTGAAACACTTTAATTATTGATAAGATAAACTGGAGTAAGAGTGATCTTGGATTCAGACAGAAAACACTCTAAAGGGTAAGTTTGAAAGCAAGTATTACAGGGTGACTTGACTGAAAATGCAGGCAGCGGTATACAGTAGACGTGAGGGGGAAAATTGAAGAGACTTATTTTTATCAAGAAAACCAATTATGGAAAACTCCAGGTGCTTTCTTCAAGGAGGAGTTATTATCAGTTCAGTCTCTGCTCGGTTCCCAATTTTATGTGAACAGCAACTGCCGGGCCAGACATGATTTAGTCAAGATGGAAAAGACTTTCAATCAATGAGAATAAGGACTGGCTGAGGCGAGTTGACAAAATGAAAAACTGGGCAGGCTGTTAAGCATGAAAATGCCGAGGCTAAGAAATAAAATTTAATAACACTCAAAGAACTTTTCATCATCATAAAGTAAATCAGTTTTTACTACTGCTTTCTGTCCCCTATTTTATTAATTAAGTTAAAAGGAAATGTGTTTACTTACATGGTCCTGAAGTATCGGTTTGATTTTGGAGGCATTGGCCAGGGCTTTCTCCTTGCCTTTCTCTTTTGTGATGGAGGGATGGAATTCCAGGCCATAAGACTCCCCCCCCCACTCAGGTCTGCCAGCTGGGTCTTTTTTTTTTTATTAATATAATTTTTTAAAATTTACATATACTTGCCATCAATTGTAATCCCCATGTATTCCCCATCACCATCTCACCAGTGCACCATCACCTCAGTCCCTCGTGCTCCCATCTTCCCTCAACCCTCCCCCTCCCCTCCATAAGACTTTTCCTGACAATCAGAGTGGACTAGGTCCTTCTCGTTTGTCTCTCCGCATCCTCTCCATTCTTTGCTCTCTTCTGTGCAGGGAAGCTGATAGTCATGGACAGCAGTCATAGTCTCTGTTGCTTTGTAGTTTCCACTTGGGCTCATTAAAAAATGGGTGGGCAGGAAAAAGTTGATTTGGGACTTTGTGCTCAGTTGACTGTGGGTGAGGCTGGTGGTAGGTAGTTGTGATTCCCTACAAAAGATCATATTCCTAGCTGGTGGTCCTTTCCTATAGACAAAGGCCATTCCTAGATCAGAGTTCAGTTAATGCCTTCCTTATACCCAAGTTGAGAAATTAGAGGCGCTGCTAGCAATGGATCAGGAGAAATAGGTACTGCAGTGCACTTAACAAACACCTAGCTGAACCCTCAAATTCCAACCTTGAATGAGAAAATTAAAGCTTAGAGAAATTCAGAAAGTACATAAGGTAACAACATAGAAAGTAGTGAAAGTATTTTTAAATTTTCAGATTTTAAAGGCTGTGATCCTTCTAAGAGTTTTCATTATGAGATTCTCCCACACTAGTCCTAGGGGTGTGCAAAGCCATTTAACACTTTTTCTATCAGTTTCTTCATCGATATACTATGAGTGAAAATAACATCCACTTTATAATGTTAGAAGGAATAGGCGAGATCCTCCAACTGCTTACAACTTTATCATCAGTATCATCATTATTAATTCAGAAGGTTGTTGTGAGGATTAGATTATTCAGGGACAGTCCTGAGAAATGATTGATGGGAAGTAGTGACAAATGGAAACTTTTAAGGTTATTCTGGGGCTCTTTGGCAGTCATTGTATCGAGAAAGTGGAGAACTTACTGATGGGGTTAGGATGATGTCATACAGGAAAATACACAAAAATAAATATGGTGGAAATCTCATAACATCCGTGGGCTGCTTAAATATTTCCATTAATGTACAAATTGAAGCCAAGTTAGAGATTGGAAGAATGATTTCCAACTAAGATGCTACCATCTAGTCTGTACCTCAGTTTTTATCTCATGGGTATAGACATTGCTTTTATGAGGCGAGCGCACAATTATGAGGAAATCATAGCATTTGAATTTCAGCTCAAGATTAACACTTTTTATCTTACTTAGGAAAAATTCTTAAAAGTCACATGCTAGTATAACAGGAGAAATAGGATACAGAGCATTAACTCATTCAGGCATTGTTTCCTGAGTAGCAAAGAGTTCCAAAATATGTATTAGATATCTATTATATATCACAGCCTCTACAAGGGACTAGAGATGTAATGATCTTTAATTGTCTGCTCTCAAGGAACTCCCAGAACTTACACTGTGTTGGATCCAGCCTGTGTCTTAGCATGTAGAGAGTCTGTATAAGCCCCGGACCCGCGCGCCAAGGCACTGAGACGAGTCAGCACACAGGGATCCATTGGTTCACAGGAAACAGACTTTATTGCTAGATCCACCTAGGATCCAGCCCTGGGGAGCACTGGCGTAGCAGCCTCACCTTTGGAGGGAAGGACCCCGTGCTGCTTGCACACTGGGTTTTTATAAGTCACAGAGTCACAGACAAGGAATATAAGGGAAGAAAAATGAGTCCGGGGCTTTCCATACTGGAGCCAGAACCCCTCTGGTTTATCCTCATCCTGTTTACGACCCCCTGCTTGGGAGGGGGAACCATGTGTAGGTAAGGAAGCAAGGGTAGAGCAACCTTGCATACTTTTACTGATTACAATGTATTCATTTGCTGATTCCTACAAGTAAAAGTCTAATACGTTATATTGGTGACAAGAAGCAGGGAAAGAATATTTGTTTGGGTGGGTCAGAGAAGGCTTAGGGAGAAGGTGTTGGATCTTGCAAATTAGCAGAAATTGATCATGAGGTAAAATGAAAAGAGACTTAGTGATGGAAAGAATTTTAAGAAGAGTAGCATGTGAGCCAAACAGCTTCGGAAATTGAAAGAGTTGTGGATGTGTAAGTATGGGTATATTGAGTAGAACGTAAAACAGGAGACAAAGTTAGAGAGGGGTCAGGGATTACATCCTTTGACATCCTGAATTCTATTTTATGTGTTCTGACTTTACATAATAAATAGTATAGAACCTTAGAAGTATTTGAAGTAGGAAAGGAGTGAGAACAAAACAACATGAGATACCTTTATCAATGTATGTGTATAATCAATTTACTTTCTGTTTTGCTACAGTAACAAAATATTCCCAAATTTAAGTGCCTTCTAAAAAGAGATTTTCTTCCCTACCAACTTCACATGTGAGCTGTGACTCTGCTCTGTGCCTCTTCAAACCGAGGAGTAGTTCCTGTGTGGGCTGATGGCTCTAGAAAAAGAAGTCAGGGGTGGAGCACACACTAGTGACACTTGTTGCTTCCTGTTTACATTTTATTAACCATGCCAGTCACATGGCCCAAGCTTGATGTGTAATCCTATCTCAGGGAGGAGAATAAATAATTAGGAGAACAAATAGCTAGGAACAACCACACAGTTTATGATTGTGGGGGCTGAATAGTAATTATTTTTGTTTTTAGCCCAGAAGACCATTGTGTGTGTTTCTATCAACTATTGTGTTGTGACCCTGTTCATGTCTTAAACTCATTTTCTTGTAATAATATGTACCTAGCCTAAATGCACAGCATGCTTGACATATTCAGAAAATTTACTGATTTCTTGATTTACCACTATTATAAACAGAAGTAAGATAAAGTTGGAGCATTTTTATCCTCATTATTCCTCCAAGAAATGTTTTGATCATAAGCTCTTATTTTCTCCTTCCACAACAACTGGAAAACATTTGGCAAGTAACTTAACTCCTACAAGGGCCATGAAACCAACTTTGTTGCCCAGAAATGATTCCATTGCAATCACTAGTTCAATTCAGCCTCCAAACTTCTGGTTTCATAGAGTTCCCTTCCTCCTCCACCTTTGTGGTCAATTATACAGCATATTTCTCAAAAGTTGCAAGCTGAAATGAAAGAGAAAGATAACAGCACAGAAAAAATAAGTTATTTTCTGCTTGAGAGAACCGTGAGCCTGTGGAGTTGGAAATACAGAAGGGAAGGACGATGGAGGCGGCTGGTATTTGTTGCCACTGATTCCAAGTTCATTTTGGAGATGAGAAAAGCAGAATGAGGATAATAATCTTTCCTTTACTGCTGTGCTTCTCCCGTGACCTTAGCTATATGAGCCATCATTGTAGAAAAGTGGATTAGTGTTTGGACTTTGGGAGAGGAGAGCACTAGAGAAAGGAACTTACTTTAGGCAACATCATAGTAATCACACAAATGGAGTAGGTCACACCAGGAGAATCAGTATTGGATGCTACTTGAGGCCATTCATAATTCAATCAGTATCACATGGTCATATCAGTCATTTTTGTTCAAAAACAATCTCATACTTTGTATACTCAACTTTACCTGCTATTAGGTGATAGACATTTTGGACATTAATTTCTTTCAGGGCTTTTGCCTGTTCACATACTTTACTTGAAGGAATCCTTAAGGTCACTGAGTATTAGGAAGTATACCTTTAAGGTTTTAGGTATATAGTTAGAGATATATTAGTAAATATATCACGGAGTTACTAAGGGCCTACCTTGCCCCAGTTTGGTGTGGAGTGATAAGGATGCAATGATAAGCAAAACAGATAGACTGCTTCCACTTATGGTACTAATTTATTTAACTCACTAACAATATGCTACTTGAGCAAAAATGAATGACGTCCCTGGCCATTAGAAAATTATATATTATTCATGGCAGAGAAACTTCATCTACAGAGTTAGTGTTGTCAGCAATAATTAAGTACATCTTTCAATTGTTCCACACATTTTTGATGACCACTTCAAAACTGCAAAGAGGTACATTAGGGAGTGGGCACAAAGGATAGGGGGTGGCACTTACAGTCCTGACCAAGATTAGTCAGAATATTTTAAAGGGAGTATATGGTATGCTCCATCACAGAGATGATAAGAACAACTACAAAACAATTAGAATGATGGGAGTAGTATGACAATCATAGGTAACATCACTTTTTCTTACCTTGTGCTAAATACTGTAGAAGCATTAAATTTCCTTTTCTTATTATTAAGGCAATGGTGGTTTCCAGCATTGTATATGATACAGAGATATAGGATCATCCCCTCAGGTGTTATCACACCCCACCCACCACAAAGTCACCCATAGTCCCCCACATAGTCCATTGTTCTCTCCTTTCCAGAACCTCAGTTCTATAGTCATACTTCTAGGGTTTGTTATTGATTTAGTTTTGTCAAACCATTCAAATATTGAATGATGGCATTCAATATTTGTCTTTCTCCTCCCGAATCACATTTAGCATCATGCCCTCCAGTTCCATTCATGTTGTTTCAAATGACAAGAGTTTATCCTTTTTTCTTTATGGTTAAGTAGTATTTATTGTGTATATATGCCACATCTTCTCAAGTCTTCAGGCACATCTATTGTTTCCATAGCTTGGCTATTTAAACAGTGTTGTAATGAATATAGGAGTGCATATAGCCATGTGAATTAGTTTTTGCATTATTTGGGTAGATACCTAGTAGTGGAATTGTTGGCTCATATGGTAGGTCCATTCTTAATACTTTGAGAAGCCTCCATATTTTTTCCATAAGGCCTGGACCAGTCTACATTCTCAACAAGAGTGTAAGAATTTCCTTTTTCTGTACCCTTGCCAGCACTTATTTCTGGTCTTTCTGAGCTGCGCCATTTTCACAGGTGTAAGATGAGATCTCATTGTGGTTTTGATTTACATTTCCCCAAGGTGAAGTGATGATAAGCATTTTTTCATGTGACTGTGGGCTGTCAGTGTATATTTTTTGGAGAAGTGCCTATTTACCTCTTCTTCCCAATTTTTGGTTATTTTATTTTTGTTGAATTGTACGAGTCCTTGTAGATCTTGGATATCAACCCCTTGTCAGATGTATGGCATGAAATATTTTTTCTTATTCAGTGGGATATCTTTTTGTTTTAGTGTTAGTTTCTTTCACTGTGCAGAGCTCTGTATTTTGATATACATTTTATTTTGTTTTTCTTGCTGTTGGAGAGGTATTGACAGAGATATCACTGAAGCCTAGAGCATTATGTTTTAACATTCACATTACAATAACCTTAGAAAATAAGGATTACCAGCTTCATTGTATAGTTGAGATAACTGTTGATATTCTCAAATAAATGTTTTTGCTAAGAAAACATGTGACTAGTCAGAGGTAGGACCAGAATTCAACCCCAGTGATAATAGTGCCAGATCTGAATCCATAAGTAAACCAACAAATTGATAGTGGAAGAATTAAAAAGGAACCTTATTTAGCAGAATAAATAAAAATAGCTTGCTTATGGGAGCATGCAAATGCAGATGATTTCAGACTTAGGTGATCAGTGAAAGGCTTTGGCATAGTGGGAGGAGAGAGAGAGAGAGAGAGAGAGAGAGAGAGAGAGAGAGGAAAGGAGGGGAGGGAGAGGGAGAGGGAGAGGGAGAGGGAGAGGGAGAAGGAGGGAGGGGGAGGGGGAAGGTGAGGGAGGAGGGAGAGGGAAAGAGAGGGAGGGGGAAGGAGGGGGAGGGGGAGAGGGAAGGGGAGAGTAAAGGAAGAGCCAGGTTAGCTATGTTTCTGACCAGCAGGAACTTTTATGGTGCTCCCAGGTGAGGTTCTGTGATCCCCAGAGTGGGAGTCAGAGAAGTCCCACCCAGGTTACAGGCTGTGGGTTTTATAGGTGGGTTTTTTAAAATTATTTAATTAGATTTGACATCATTTGTATCCCTCTTGGAGTTCCCACCACCATTCCACCCATGCACCATCACCTCAGTCCCTTGTGCTCTTATTTTGGAGTGGAAAATTTTAAAGTTCCTTCTGGTAGGAAGAAGCTTTTGGCGGGAAGGTTTTGGCAGGAAGTTGTCCATTAGTGGTGATCCATATTGAAGCCCCCAGGTTGTGTTCAAGTTCAGCTGCATTCTTGGGCTGGGTTTCTCCTGGAATTGTTGCATTCCACTGGGATTGAGCCACTACCAAGCCCCCCTAGGGGAGGGGAGGGGAGACCATACTATCAGGGATGTTTAGTGGAGAGGATGGGATTTGAAGCTCACTCTAGAAAACAGGCTTTTGCCCCTAAACTGTGACATCAGATGAGTAAGGTGATTTCCTAGCAAGTTCTTCTCTTAACTGACATTTGCAAAGTCCTTTGTACCTATCTTCATGAGTTGGAAGCTCTAATTAAAATTGCAGAATATTTTGCAAGAACATCTGAGAGTGAAATATGAATAGTCATACCTTCCAGAAGGTTTTCTGTTAGAAGCTTCAGAGTGTGAAGATATTTCACTATCGAGAGAAGACATGATTCCAGGTTTGCCAAATTTAGAAATCACATGAAATGCTGGAAGTAGAACACATTTGGGTTCCTGTTTGGTCTTTCCTTCCATTTTTTATTAAAATCAGTGTGAACTTCTCATGTCTTTTCCTGTCCCCCCTTCTCTTTATCTTCTTTTATCCCCTCCTCCTTCTCTTTCTCTTCTTCTAAATGCATCTCACATAGAAAATTATAAATAAAACAAAATCAACTCTTTGCCATATTTAATCTGGAATGGAGTAGGGTCTGGTTTCTGATCTCATTTTCCTAGAAATAAGCATTACGTTTTTGTTGTCAAGATAATCAGTTTCTAAGAATGCACAGGTTTCAAGTGTATAGTTTCTCACCTTCTCAACCATGTATGTCACAACACACATACCAATATCTAGTCACCTTCTATCACCAACGAATTGATCTTACCTGCCCAATATTGCTCTTCAAAAATAGTTAGAATAAACATATGACTTCATACAGCCAACAATATTTAAGGTCAGAGTTTAAATTCATGTTGAATCAACTAAGTAAACCACTGATTTCTGTTAAATTGCACTTAATGTCATCCATTTCTTCGAAAGTTCCAGAGAATAAAAATAACCTTTAAGTTACAATGCATTTGCATTATTACATTGCATAGCATTTTCTCTACATTACACAGCACCATACTTGATATTTATGTAAGCAGTGTTGTGAGAATACACATTTTTTTCCCCCAGAATTGCAATGTGTTCAACAGCATGGGTCTGCCTTCTTCGGGAAAACTGGAGATAGGAGCATATGAACTTTTGGTACAGATAGACTAGAAAGTTTCAAAACAGCACTTGACTTTAAAGCAACTCTATAATAGAATGATTTCATATCCAATGAGATATTCACATTATGATTCAAATCCTAGATATGATGTTTTACATACTTCCTTTTGGTAATCTACCTATCCCATGATATTAAATATGCAGATTCATAGAGCAGCTTTCTGCTTTAAATTGTTTTAAAATAATTATGTAATATTTCAAACTTCAGGGTAAAAAAAAGCTAGACAAGAGTCTTATGATATTCAGTGCTTAAAATGTGATCTATAAGACTAAGGATGCAATATATATAAATGGAAATATTTAATCAGAACCATGAACACAAAAATCTAACACCAATATAGATTTCTGTAGTTTTTATTCCAGGAAAGGGGAATTTAGCCCTCAAAATAGGATGTGTATTCCCTAACCAATAATTAACTTAGAAAAAATTGTTGAGGCAGATTTTCTGAGTCATTGGGAAATGGTCTTCGACTCATCTTTCTAATTAGCTGGGGGCTTCCATCAGCACATTTTGCAAAGTTAAATGATATGGTGTAGTGTTCAGAATTTGACAGGTTACTCTATTTTAACAAAACAAAGTTTTAAAAAACTTTAAACAAAACAAAGTTTAACAAAACAAAGTTTTAACAAAACAAAGCTTTAAAAAAATAGCATTTTAAAAAATGGATGAAATGAATAATCTTTCAAAGGCTCCATAGCCATACTTCCTGTAGAAAAAGATAGGACAGATGTCTGCCTTCTGAATTATTGTTTTTAATTTTGACTTTCAGCATTTAGAACTACTCCAAAATGGGTATTTATTGTATAGGTTCATGGAGATGCAAGATGATAGTATGGGTTGAGGGTAACCACATGGCATCCAAGCATCTCTCCATCATCCTTCTACTAAACTGCCTGATTACATGATGCTTCTGATACATTTTTTTCTCCCCACAGAATGTCAAAACAGCAGTCCACCTGGTAAAAAAGCACAGAGTGTCATTGTAAGAAGACTGGTTTATACCAGGTAGTTTCCAATGCACATTGCTCATGGCGTAGGTCTTTGGAATTGATCTGTGGTATGGAGTGTATTTGCGTAGGAGGCACATTATAGTATCAGAGTTGAGGTCAGGTCCCTTCATTCTACATATGAGTGCTATGGCCTTTGGGAAATTTTCCTTTTCATGCTTTATTTCCTATCATTGTGCAATAGAGATAATGAAACGTCAGAAAATTTCTTTGAGGATTAAATTAAGCCAGAACGAAGTTACTATGAATATTACCATTATCACAATATCATCATTGTTTACTTTCAGAATTTTGTTTCCATATTAGTGCTACCCTGAAAGTTCAACAAACTAAATTCATAATCAAGACTCACTAAATGGTAATCATGCTCCTTTCCCCTCCTCTTACCCAATCAAAAAAAAAATATATACTATAACAAACATTTTTTTTTTGTTCAACCTATATACTAACATGCAAAAAAATTCCTGACTAAATCAAGAAAAAAAGTCACTTGGTTCTCTGAATGAGACCCAGATGTATTCATTGCCTGGAGTTTAATAATTTAGCCCCCTAGTTTCAAGGCTTGGCTTCGATTATCGGTTTGTGCTGTAGTTGACTTATGTATCTTGCATAATTCACACATCACAGGACCCAACCACTCATCTTGCAACAAAAGGAGGAGGAAAGACTAACTCTAGACTAACAATAGATTGCTTTCTTTAAATAACCTCCTGTTCTCTAAATAACCTCCTCCGCAGCAAAATCTCAGGCATGGGGGCAATGCACATAGCATTCCTTAATGTTCTGTCGTCTATCTTCATCTGTCCTCGGTCAGAAGAGGAAGAACCAAAGGAGATTAAGACACTCTAGACAACCAGGGATTGCCTGACACTCACAGATAGCTAGGCTTGGTGTGTTATGCTGAGAAGAAGGTTTCCCAGAACATCAACATCAGAAAAGACCACTTACGATCTTTGTGGTACTAGACAAAATCAAAACCATTTCATCATTGTGTCTGACAAAGGAGAAGCATGAATATTGTCAAGTATGTTCCTCCACTCACCCTAACATACTCCCTGAAAGTAACTGATTACGAACAAAGGAAGATCTGTTGGTACACTGTGGCAGATAACAGGAAAGATACAACTTAGGCACAGGGATTCTCTGCAGGGAAATTGGAGAAAGGAAGAATGGCCAGTAGTCCTGTTACGGTTTTCTAGGGCTGCTGTAACAAATTACTGCAATCCTGGTGGCTAAAAAATAACTAAATTCACTGTCTCTGTTCAGACAGTTAGAAATGTGGAAATCAAGAGTTTGGTACTACCCTGATCTTGCTAAGTGTTTTCTGGAAAAGTCCTTCCCTGCTTCTCCCTACCTCCTGAGTCTCTCAGGAAATTCTTGGCCATTCTTGCCTTTTAACTGTATCACTCCAGTTTTTGCCTGTGCCATGGCATGGCCTTTATTCCTTGGGTCTTTGTGTCCTTGACTATTTAAAGGACAATAGTCATTGACTTCAGGGCTCACTTTGACCTACATGACTTCCTCTTAAATTGATTGCTTCTGAAATGACCCTATTTCCAAATAAGGTCACATTCACAAGTACTGGGGGTTAGGTCTTCAGTCTATATTTTGGGAAAATAAATCAACCCCTCAGGACACAGTCCTGGAGAAGGAAGGACACAAGCAGAACAGCTGAATTAAAGGTGACCACACAGTGAGCAGTCTTGGGACTGGATCTTAGGACTAGACAAAAAAATCTACAGTCATAAGGACTGTAGATTACTGTCAGACAGATTGTTGAAACCTTCTGAAGTATAAGCATTCCATTTCCATGTTAAAGTCAATGGAGTTTTTGTAGCACCTCTGGAGTTTATTTTATAGACACTTAATTATGGCTCACAGAGGAGTAGGTCCTGTATTCTTAGTTTACATCCTATAAATTGATTTCCAAAGATACATTGTATTAATAAATTGGTTTATCCCTAAGGAAGTATCCCCAGGCTTAAAAAATATGATGTTGAAATGGAAAATTACATAAAACATATCAGGCATAGCATAAGGGGTCAGTGGAGTAGTTTTTCCCAAGGTTAGCAGAACCTGGGCAAGAGTACATGGGGGCTACCATCTGTATCCCTTCCTGGCCCATCAGAGGCTTGGCCATTTCTGGTGGACACTATGAAACTCAAATTTAAATATCTTTCATCCTAAACCTTTTCACCATTTTGAGGTTTAAGGTGTGTACTCTGGCAGTAGATCTGTTGGAAAGAAACCAGCGCAGGTTCAAGAGGTGAGTCTTTGATCACTCTGGCATAGACTTCAGTGTCCTTTGTATTTAGAATATGGTCCATAAGGAAAGGGCAGGCCAGACTTGGCGAGACATCATCTAAACTCCTTTCTAGCACAAAGGCATGGCAGAAGAGACCCGGATTAAGACTTGATAAAGTGTGGGACCCCAGAGAAGTGACTCAGTTGCCCCAGTCTAAAGAGAGGATGCTCAGCATTTTGGCCTGTCCTTCATTCCACTAATCTTCTCACTTTAGTACAAGAAAAACATCTTCATTAGTGTCTTTATTTCCTTTTCTGAGTTGTGGCTGTTCTTGTGATGCCTTCCTTTTGATACATTCCCTTTCATCTGTATCCTTTTATGACTTGCTTTGGTTTTTAAAGACACTTAAAAATAGATTCTTTTATCTTTTTTCTATTTAATATTTCTCTTAATTTGATAAGTGGTAGAATTCTTATGTTAGGAAATTTTATTTTATATGTTTAACTGGAACATACTAAAGACTTTAAGGTAAGAAATGAGTCAGATAACTCTGAAAATGTACCTTACTGGACCATGCCATAATTTTTTATTCTGTTGTTTGTGAGGGTTGGTTTGCAAAAGTGAAGATCTGAATTAAGAAGTGGATTCAAAAAATACTTTTATTGAATATAAGCAACTTGGGAAATTGACCGCCTTGAGTTGGGTTGGCAAGAACATGCTGGTTGTTGGAAGGATGGGGACAGACCTAAAGAAGCATCTGTGAGTTTCAGTAAGCAGATTAGTCCCTGACATCTTTATCTGGTCCCAGGAAAATGATTAAATTGCTAGGGGGATGCACAAGCTAGACATGAACATAATAACTTAACTAGGGACAGTGTTTTATATATGTGGATATTTTCTATAGGGTTGTTGTTGCCAAAAGTTAAAAAATCCATATTTAGAGAATGCTAAAGCATTGTAGTGTATGTATTCCGACTCAATTTGTAGATACTAATGCTCATGTTACAGTACAATGTGTAATAACATGAATTATCTTCACGACTATTAAGTGGGCTGTTAAAGAACAGCATGTCTAATATGATTTGAAGTTGGAGAAGTGAATACTATTTATGTGTATTCATGTGTAAAAACCTATCCAGTATTTTCCAAAGTATTTACAGTGGTGATCCTTAAGTGTGGTTATATTTTCTTGTATTAGTTTTTCTGAAGTTAGCACATTCTTTTCCAATGAATATATAATATTTTAATAATCTAAACTAGAAACGCAAATAAAAGCATAAACTTACCTTAGCAGAAGAAGAATTTATGTCTTGGTGTGAAAGCAATATATGGCATGCATGAGTTGTAAGTGCATCTTCTCTACCCCACTTCTCTATTATTGGAAACATTTAAGGTTGTCATTTATTTATGTGAAGACATGTTAATGTCTTTTTAACGATAAGATGCTTAAATTTAATATCATGAAATTACTAATGAGATGGCTATAATAACAACTACAGACATTTAGGTAGCATTTGGCGGTTATACGGCTTCTTTACAATTGTCTATGAAAGAATTCTACTCGAGGAAATTGTTGTTATAAGCTTGAGTTTTTGTTGTTATAAGCTTGAGAAAGATAAGTATTACATGAAGCCAGTGTAACTACCCATATATCATAAAATAATAGCATTCATTTAAAATGGAAAAGAGGGCCTCCCCTGGTGGCGCAGTGGGTTAAGCAGCGCATTATGAAGCAAACCGCAGCCACTGCAACACGAGTTCGATCCCTGCTGCCTGCCAGGGAGGGG
>JAGFMF010011862.1:6870015-6884086 GCA_019455555.1 Galemys pyrenaicus
CCCTCAGCAGTGTACTTCTGTTATCTGCCTGTTCTGCTCCCCGCTCTCTGTGGTGAATCCTCTCGCCCCCTGACACCTCTGGCCTGTGCCCCAGTGCTTGTATGCATAAATAAATAAATCTTTAAAAAAAAATTAAAAAAAAAATGGAAAAGAATCAAACACGATTTTTAGCTCCCAAATAGAAGACTAAGTTTCAGACAAAGTTTCCTGTGGGTTGCTTGCAAAATTCTGCCCAATGAAAGTTAACCCCCTGCTTTATTAGTGTGACTCCATACAGCTCATTTCAGATATCTGGTTCTTTCTATCCATCAATTTGTACACTAAGGAAGTTTCAACCCATTTTAAGAAGTATGAGAAAACACAGTCTAATGCACAAACCATCTCCTCCTAGCCTGTTCTCCCTTTTACTATTTTGTAAATGCTTTGTCAGCCACACTTCAGGAGCAGGATGAGGCAAAGTGTGGATGAAACAGTGAGACATTTGGCTGGAAATAATCTGAATATTCTCTAATGGTAGACGTGCTAGGAATTAAAAACATTACTTGGCTAAAAGAAAGGTAACAAGACAGTGTCAATTTGGGAAAATTAAAATTGCATAATCTCTGATTTGGATTAAAAAATTGTTTAAATTGAGTATTACGCTACATTTTTAAGGCTGATCTTGAACTTTAATTTTTAAAATTTTTTAATGTTGGCTTTGTTCTCAGAAATCATTCTAAATTTATCATTTATCATGAGGTTTGGCATTTTGTTTTTTCCTGTTTCCCACAAAATTGAATTATTTGCTTGCAGCTAGGCCTGTCTTGAGGTCTCCTCTGTGTTAATAGAGCATTTGACAAGTAGGAGGTCCTCAATACACACCTGGACACGCACAGGCACATGAAATGAAGCCACTATTAACTGTTTGTGCACATGCTATTGCTAAACGCTAAGATGACATTCACTGTCGTTTAATTTTCTGAGCAACACTGAGAAGTTAGTATTATTACTCATATTTTATAGAAGAAAAAACAATAGGAATGGACAGAGATTAAATAAAGGCAGATTCTAAGACTGTATCATCAGTGTTTGGAGACAACCCAATTCAGTATATTCCTAAAATCATTGCTTTAACCATAGAATTACTTAAATTTTGAGATATCCAGGGTTTTGGGATGCTTCAAACTTCAGTTATAATTTTGAAATAAAAACAAAACTCAGCTCATAATAGAATTAATATTTGTTTGGCAATTCATTCTATTATTTCTAAAGAACTTCAGCTAACCTATCCTCATAAGGAGCGCCATATCTACTTATCTAGAGAAAATTATATATTTTAAGAAATTAAGATAAGCCAAGAGAAAATTCTGTACTGGGCCCTTACATTTGCAAAAGCAACTGAATATAAATTTAATAGTGAAAAAATGAGCTCAGTTTTTATGACTAAGTTAATAACACTGTCAGAAAAGAAAAAAAAAAAATCAGCGAAATTGTTTCTAGTATTTACCTGGAGATCACCTATAACCATGAAGTCAGTTTCTTTGTCAGTGGAATCTTAAGAATTATCACTCAGGGCCTCCCTGGTGGCGCAGTGGGTTAAGCAACGCACTATGAAGCAAACCGCAGCCACTGTAGGACAAGTTCGATCCCTGTTGCTGGCCAGGAGGGGAACCCACATGGCGTGGCAGACCTCTCCTGCCTCGCCCACTGCTCCCCTCAGCAGTGTACTTCGGTTGATCTGCCTGTTCTGCTCCCTGCTCTCTGTGGTGAATCCTCTCACCCCCCACACCTCTGGCCTGTACCCCAGTGCTTGTATGCATAAATAAAGCTTTAAAAAAAAAAAGAATTATCACTCAGCTAAATATTATTCTTTATGGATCGTGCATTCTCCCCATTCATTCTCTTACCTTTGATGTTTCTTTTATTATTGTATCGGTCACAATGCTTTTACTGTTTTTTTTTTAATGATTTATTTGGGCATACAAGAACTGGGACACAGGCCGGAGACATGGGGGGTGGGGGGGAGAAGATTCACCAGAGACAGAGTGGGGAACACAACAGGTACAATGATTGAAATACACTGCTGAGGGGAGCAGCAGGTGAGACAGGAGAGGTCTGCTGCACCCCATGTAGGTCACCTCCCTGGCTGGGGATCAAACTCATGCTGCAGTGGCTGCGGATGCTTCAAAGTGTAGTGCTTAACCCCTTGTTCCACCAGGGAGGCCACAGGGGTCACAATGCTTTTAACCCAAAGTGAAGGGTGAGATAATAAAACACCTCAGAAGATATTTTCTTATTTACTCTTAAGCATTGCTACTATAATGTAAAGGTCTGTGTCCTTAAGACTCTTTCAAGAAGTTTTAGAACCAGATCTGCTTGTGTGCCTCCTGAACTTGTGCATTTTTTTTGTTGTCATTGTTATGATTCGTGTAGCTGCTTATATTTTCTTTTTTTTCTTATTAGATTAATTCTATTTGACAACATTTGTATTCCCCAGGGAGTTCCCACCACCATGTCACCATCACTTCAGACCTTTGTGCTCTTTATGCCCTCCTCCCTGTCTTTGTCCTTCCCTCCCTCGGCTCCCCATGTTCCCTTTGGTCTATCTTTAATCTTTTGATCTTTTTACCCTTGATGGAAAAAAAAAAAACAAGTTAGATGCAAGAGTGTGTAAAGAACTCACAACTGGAATCAAACAATTCTGCCCTCCTTTTCAGCTATTCACTTATTCTTTTCTACAGTTGTCAGGTTTCCTCATTTTACTTGCCTGTTCTTTGTGTTCAGACTTCTACTTTATCAAAATAAAAATAAAACAAATGGGTAATCAGATGAACACATGTAGTATGTAGTATTTATATTTAATTCATCTGCATTTTGTTGAATGCCAGATCTTAACCTCTGCTAATCTGTACCCAACTATGTAAATTATAAGCACTGCAAAAAAAATTGACAAATACACTATAAAAATGTGTATAATCTGATCTAATCCTTTGGGAAGTCAGAGTGATTTGAGAACTTCACTAAAACACTTACGTAATTGTGGTGTTTCCTAATATACATAAAATACACATCTTATCACTGATTATATACAAATTTTCCACTTTGTTTTGCAATGGAATTTAGTTGACATCATGAACCTTGGCATCATTGTTTTTAATTGCTAGATTATTCAGGAAACTTAATCGTGTTACGCATTAAACTGCAAATAAAGGATTAGAGGGAAGCAGTTTAATAAATTCCTTTAAAGAACCTCTGCAGCATTTGTTTAGACAATAGGTAGTACTTGGAGCCTTCAGGCAATTTGCCTTTGCCTTTCTGGATTTTGCATTTTTCTGTAAAGAGGAGATAAGGCTTATCTTGTATGCTTTCATGTCACTTCCATCGTTTAACAAATTCTCCAAGAAGTATCAGGTGCAACACCAGCTACTTTCTCCCTCTTTCCAGGCATGCAACATGGTATGATAGAAAGAGTTTGACCTTTGGGATCAGACATACTTAACACTTTTGTGAACTTGGGCATGATTTTAACTTAATTGAGTCTTAGTTTCCTCATATATAACAGTAGGCTGATGATACTTCTTGCATTAGGGCTTATTGGTCACTAATAATAGATTGGAACATTTAACAGAATAGGAATTTATCAAAAGACTGCTGGGGAAATTCACAGCATTTGTAGGTAGGGAATAAAACCAGGACTATGGATAGGCAGGCACAGCATAGAGTGTTGCAGAGATAGAAGTGCTGTACAATTTCAGATACCACTACTATAATGGATGGTCTTCCCTGCTTTCTCCTTCACCCTTGGATTACATTGAGCACATAGCAAGGTATCTGGAAAGAGAGCCCAATTGTTTTAACATGACAGTTTGACTAGAAGCCCATAGAATTGGTCTTGATTTACAGACATAAAAGATTTCACACAAAAGATATTTGTTACAAGAAGGAGAAATGAGTGTCTGTCACAAGTAAACAAAAAAAAAATAATAGAAATAATAAATATGTCCAATACATCTACTATGATGGAGTCTCCGCTCCTGAATATTAAAAGATGCAGCATTCACAAAGGCCTTCATCCATAGTAGACTACCATGAAATGAAAGCTCTGGAGGGGACGCACTTGGTTTTATTCAATACTGCACCTAAAGCACATAGAATAGTAACATGAGAAAGTATGTGCTCACTTAACTGTTGTTGAATGTGGACACACGGTATATGTTACTTTTATTATTTCTGCCATCCTGATTCACTTACCTGGTTGAGTTTAACAGATGACTTCCCAATAAATGCTATTTAACAGTATATGCTATTTGTACTCCATGTTATGACATGATCTTTGTATTTTCAGTCATCCATTGAGACCCCCCCAAAGAAACATAAACACTATGGGAAGGGATGTATGTTGGCACAGCCATTATGGAAAGCAGTATGGAGAGTCTTTAAAAAAATGAAAATAGAAATTGGATGAGCCAGTTCTCATGTCTGGGTATTTACCCCAAAAATACAAAACCACAAATTTGAAAAGATACTTTCACCACTCATGTTTTCCTGTTGTTTGTGATCCTGTTTCTTAAATAAGGTGGAGTGAATAGTGGGCTATTTTAGTGACTAGTGAGGAAGGATACACCTCTCCTCAATACTCATTCTATATTTTTGGGTCTGCTAATCTTTCATCAAAACTATTTTTTACTTTTTAAGGATTATTTATGCATACAAGCACTGGGGTACAGGCTAGAGGTGCGGGCAGAGAGATGATCCACCAGAGACAGAGTGGGGAACAGAACAGGCAGACTGAAATACACTGCTGAGGGAAGCAGCAGGTGAGGCATGAGAGGTCTGCTGTGCCATGTGGGTCACCTCCCTAGCTGGCAGCAGGGATCGAACTCATGCTGCAGTGGCTGTGGTTTGCTTCAAACTGTGTTGCTTAACCCATTGCATCACTAGGGAAGCCCCCTCACCCAAACTATTTTATGGGTGAACATATGACACCAGCTTGGTCAGTTAGAATATTTTTTCTCCCTGTCTTCACTGGTATATTGAGGAAGGACTAGCAAAACCAACCACATGGATGGCATTCACATCTAAAACCCTTATCTGAAAACATTCCAAAGAAAATATGAAAATAATTTTGGTCCTCATTCTAAGTAGAGCTGATAAACAATGTAGAGGAGGATCCTGGTTACTGGTGGCTATCTTATTAATACATTGTGAGAAATCTGGGAATAAAGACAATAGAGAAGAAAAGAGTGATGAAAAATAGAGTGCCTGGATTCAGATGTTGGCACTTTTAACATGTTCTGAACTTTTATTTATGTGAGACAGTAATCTTTATTTTTTGCCTAAGACAGTTTATGTTTCTGTCATTTGCAAATCAAAATAATGCAATGAGTGACCTGAATTTGAAGCCTGCAAATGTATATACTAAAGTGAATATTGAGATTTTGTTCAACCCTTAAGATTGATTTCCTAATGAGGGAATAAAGTAGTAGATTCTTATTAGAAAAATGTTTGATCTTGATATCATAAAAGCAGAGGGAAATTCCATTATCTTAGATGGAATTTGAACATCCTTTAATGAATAAAATTCATTTACTTTCACAATTGTCAGTGTGCTCATTAATGGACATGGCAGCTACCCTTAACTTTCCTGTGCACACTGTTCACATTATCTCAGACTCGGGGATTTCTTGGAGCCCTTTTACATTGAGCAAATCCTTGAACCATACCTTTAGTAGCAGCTACTCTGCTCCCATCCATTCTCTGGTTATTTTCTGAAAATGTAAAATGACTTGATTTTACAATCTTTACTTCACTCTGGAAAACAATTGGGAAAGATGGTAAATGAATACGTCTTAGATTGCTTATTATTATACTACCTATTATAATTGATTGATAAGAACTAGCTTTAGTTTTTAACCAGTTTGGAAAACAATAATAATCACTCTCAGGCAGCTTGAAGCCTCTCTCAAGGTGAGATGCATGTCTAGTAGGAAGATTTGTAGTTCATAGTTTTAAATTAGAGATGAACTGTTCATAACCATGGAAGCATATGAGTGGGAACATGAAAGCCTAAAATTAAAAACTAAAGCTAGTCTTGCCTCAAGTCAGAGTGAAAACAAGACAAATTACTAGATGAGGATACATTTGAGATGGCTCCCATTAGGGAAAACCCTATTGTATTTAGAGACTAACTTGGCCAAGTTTAACTTTGTTCCTCATTCTGATCATGCGTCATTTTTAGGACTGCAGTCAGCATTTAATACCTCAAATTGTTCATAGTATCAAAGTAATTAAGAATATATGAGCTATAGGATGACTTACAAGAGTTTTAGTCTAGTGAGCAAATACTTGTTTTGTGATCTACATGATTGTGGCTAAGTCATTTGGTATCTTAGTAAATCAGTGACCTAATTAGAAAACAAAGAATAATCATAGCACCTAGGGTTATTTAGGGTTCTTGTGATTTTATTTTTTCTTTTTTAAAGATTTTATTTATGCATGCAAGAGCTGGGGTCAGGTCACAGGTGTGCGGTGTGGTGTGTGGAGAGGATTCACCAGAGACTGAGTGGGGAGCAGAACAGGCAGATCGATTGAAGTACACTGCTGAGGGGAGCAGTGGGCGAGACAGGAGAGATCTGCTGCGCCATGTCGGTTCCCTCCCTGGCCAGGGATCAAACTTGCACTAGAGTGACTACAAAAGCCCCACTGTGTGGCGTTCAACCCCTTGCACCACCAGATAGGCCCTTATAGATGATTTTTAAAGAGCAGAAACAAGCTAAAACAGAGGCAGAGACAATCAAGTGAGGTATATCCATTTGCTTTTTTTATTTATTGGTTGGTTCTTTGATTGAGATGGCACTGGCTTATACTGTTGTGTATGATTTAGAGGTACAGAATCACCCCCTGCAGGTGTATGTTACCACACCACACCAAGTCACCCACAGCCCATTGTGCCCACTCCTTACTTTGGTCTTCCTTGGTGTAGCACGCTGTTAGAGGATGCCCCATAACTTGGATATTGACAGTGCACTAGAGATTCTTAACAAGTTCTCTGATAAAAGAACATGTATATTTAAATTTATGGTAAATTTTAGTGATTTAATGTTCACATAGCACAGCATCTTAAAATATTGTAATTTCCAAGAATTCAATGATTGTCAATAAATGCAATAAGTGCTGATTTTTTTTAACTCTTGTATCTGTAGCTTGCCTGTTCTTGCAGTTCAATGATAATCTGACAAAATCAGACTATAATTAAATGTTTTATTAGTGTCAGATTTGACAAAGCATTCACTAATGACATTGATAAATGAGTGTAGATGAAACAGGATTGTTGAATATTTTCATTTATTTTAATGAGTGAGATAAAAGTGAAAGAATGAAGATGTTTGTTGCAATTGTATTTATTCTTCAATCATGCAAGTGATTTCTTTGCTGAATTGAATATATATTTTCAATCACAGAAGAATTTTTCCTCATTTGTGGGCAATTGATAATAAAGAGGTTAAAGACAAGATCCATTTTCAATTTAATCTTCATTATTAATATTTTCTATTACTTTCAGTTGAGATAATCAATAAAACAATAAATCAACCCTAATTCACAGCATTTGATACTTTCACGATGGAAATACTTCCGGTGTTTCTAGTTTCAAGCTACCAATGTATTGTCACCACACATAGAATTGGAAAGAACTTGAGAACCTGTCATTACATAGTATTTCCATTAAACAGATTAAAAACTGTATAAATAAACTATTGAGTATAGTTAATGTAAGATGTGCAAGTTAAAAATTATTGCGAAGTGACTAGTTTTTGTTTTTATTTTTTTTCAATTTGAAGTTTATGTAATTTTTAGTAGTAGCTGTGTCTAACAATTAGTTGACAAAATTCTTGAAAATTTAACATTTGACTCTTGTTCTCCTGTACTAGCTGCTCCAGTACACTATTGGGTATGACCATGGGCAAAAGAACTTCCTTCCTACACAATGTCTTTTGATAGATATCTTAAGCACAGAACCTGTACTCAGTAGAAGAAAGACTTGCTATTGTATGCTGTTGTCATTGCTTATGTTCTTCTGTAAAGGATTCAGCTGATCTTTGTCACCTAGGGCCCAGGAAAATTTTAGACAAGTTTCTTGAAATGGAAAAAAAGATATGCTATTCTTCCCCCCACCCCCTCTTTTTGACTAAAGTAGGGGGAGAAACAGTCATTCCAAAAACCTTTTTTTAGGATAGAACACATAGGTACAGAACAGAAAACATTAAAACTGGTTTTTATCTATTTTCTGTGAATAGGTATTTTAATTCCTGAATACATCAATTGAATTACAGATGATTTTGCTGCTTTTCCAACAACTCACTTCTGGCAAGTTTTTATTATAAGTGTGTGATCCATATGACTGAATATATGTGTCATTGATATTGAAGTAAAGGCACATTGAGCACATCCAAAATAATGAAGGTTTTGGGGAAGAAAGGAAATGTGGAACCATGGACTTTTGTGTCTGTTCAGAAAGAATGCTAATCACTTATAAGCTTGTCTATTTTCTTCTGACTATTTGCCATGCTGGAACTTGTGATATCCCGGTTTAAACTCATTTTTTTAAGGATTTATTTATGCATACAAGAACTGGGGTGTATACCAGAAGTGGGGGCATGAGAGGATTCGCCAGAGATAGAGTGGGGAACGGAACAGGCAGATCTACTGAAATACACTGCTGAGGGAAGCAGTGGGCAAGACAGAAGAGGTCTGCTATGCCTTGTGGGTTGCCTCCCTGGCAGGGGATCGAATTCATGTCACAGTGACTGGCAATAACTTGATAGTGTTGTCTATAATCCCTGCACCACCAGGGAGAGCCCCCAGTTTAAACTTATAAACAAATACCATACATGGAAAGTGGGTAAAATGGAACATGCTTAATTTAGAACAACAAATATATGTGCTTTTTGCAAATAATAGTTCATATTTTTTCAAAGTGATGGTTGTAGTGGGTCATTTTTCTGAGACAGAATGCTAAGTAATATTGATATTTACATAATGAAAATAAGACAATTATTAGTTGGACTCAGAAAATGGCTTATGATTCTAGTGCTGTATGAAATCTTTATTTCATGTAACTAATTGGGATTCTAAACAGAGGGCTGTGTAACCAGTATGATAACAATAATGTTGTAGGCAGGAAAATATGTTGGTTCTACCATTTTTAAAATAACAAAGTACTGAAAACCTTCTGATTCTATGGTGAGTATACTGAATACAATTAATCTATTCTCTCATATACCTGATACACACACACACACACCTATTAAACAATAAGGACTATTGATCAGAATAAGGGCATTAAACACTGCGTAGATTTAACATTAAGAAACATAGGATCATTTTAACTACAATATGTTAAAGCAGCCCTTTTGAAATTATTATTTTTAGAATTGAAATATGAAAACACTCAAGTGAAAAGCCATTTTCTCCTTATCTCCCAGTTAAAAAACAAAGTAAAAGTGCACAGAAACCTATTTTCCAAGCATTTTATTTAACTGATATAGAATGAATTATAATTTTCTCAGCATGATGATGCAGTTTCTAGGTGAGAAATATCCAAAAAGGCAGAAAACAATTGTACTGATACTTAGCAGAATATATCATTACATTGAACATTTTTCTGTAGTTTTATAAACGAGTGAATTTGGGCTCTTAACACTGGAATTTGAATTAGTCACATTAGAAGTGACAGAACTTCATTTTCTTTAATAATTAAGAATACTAGAGGGCCTCCCTGATGGCCTAAGGTTAGGTCTCAGCACTATCACAGGTATGGCCTGAGTTCGATCCCCAGACAGGCTGCTGACCCACATGGTGCAGCAGACCTCTCCTGTATTGCCCACTGTTGCCATCAATGGAGGAGTATTTCAGTAGATCTGCCTGTTCTACTCCCTATTTTTGACTATGGTGAATCCACCCCGTGGCATGCACCACCCATTTCTTCTATGCAAAAAAATATTAAGAATATTAGAAATAAAGTATCTTGAACTTACCGAGCACTGCTTATATTCTACAAACTGTATTGAATGCTCACATACTATAGGATAGTTATAGAGGTTTTTCATTTTTTGCTAGGTAACTGATTTTTTTTAAATGTAGACATGCTGGTATGTCTGAAAGATTGTAGTGTCCCCAATCTCCTTCCACCTGTAGATGATGTGACACATTTTAATTGGCAAGTTGATAACAAGACTAAGGTGTGGGGTGTCCAAGATGTGTTCGTTATAGTTAAGTGTCTTCTTTACGGATAAGGCTCTTTTACCCCTTCTTGTGTGGTCTGAAATGTGATGTCTCCAGATTCAGCAGCTCTTCAGAATAATGAAGTAACTGTGGGAAGTACTTTAGAGTAACAGGAGATAAAGACCCTGATTTTCTGACACAATGGCTGACCCTCCCCAGATTACACACCTGTCGATGTCATTGGATCTTTGTTTCTCATGGCTAAACCTGATTATAATACCCACACATCAGCATTACCCCATTTAACCCTTAAAGGGTAGCTACTGTTTATTTTATTTAAGATTTACTTATTTATACATACAAAATCTGGGGTACAGACCAGAGGTGGGGGGGCAGAGACAAAGTGGGGAGCAGAACAGGCAGCCTGAAATACACTGCTGAGGGGAGCAGTGAGCTATATAGCTGCACCCTGTGGGTCAGCTCCTTGGTTGTGTCTTCAGATTGCTTCACAGTTCTGAGATTTAACCCCTTGTGCCACCAGGGAGGCCCTAAAGTAACTATTGTTAGTAGTGTGGAAAGTAACATTTCGGAAACCATTTTTAAAATGGAATACTTCAGTCATTACAGAGAAATTACATTACTTGTCCCACTTGAACTTACTCAAAGACCTTGAGATTGATCAAAGCATTTTTTATTAGATTTATTTAATTGTGTTTGACATCCTTTGTAGTTCCCAGGGAATTCCCAACATTTCACCCGAGCACCATCACCTCAGTCCCTTGTACTCTTTATGTCCTCCTCCCCGTGTTTGCTCTCCCCACCCTTCCCCCATGATCCCTTTGGTTTATCTTTGGGACCTTTTGCTCTTATTGAGTTGTTTGTTTGTAATTGCCCATTCCCTTGAGCTCTCTCGTTTTTTTTGTTTTCTTTTTTATTTTTTGTTGCAGTTCTTCTTTCACATTCCTCCTAAAAGTGAAGCCATAAGAAGTTATTAAGTCAAAAAATTATTTGAGAAGTCATTCAGATCACTAAGAATTATTATGGACTTTTGGCAGGAAGATAGAATCAGTCACTTTACTTTTCATCCATAGTGATTGGTTAGAATCGCTAACCAATCTTGAATGGCCAAGTATAGTTAAAGCCCTTTATCCTAATCATCTCTTTTTATTGAACCATTTACCTTCCTCTTTTTCTTCCATACAAAAACTTCCAAATTTATCCCTCCTTGGAAGCATATTTTAGGTTTTTATACATAAATCTGTATACCCCATGTTGTAATTCTTTGATCCCAAATAAATAGCCATGCCTTTTTAATAGCCATCTGAGCTTTTAGGTTAGCATTAGAAGCAATATTTTACATATGAAGAAATAATTATAGAGATAAATGGTATAATTTGCCTAAGGTCAGATATCTTAGTGGGGAGGTTATCGTGGATTTGATCCCTGCTAATCCTTTTCCAGGGTTTTTTAATGGATGCCCTAAATGAGAAACAAATTAGAATACTCTGCTCAGTTAAAAACAATGAGCATCTGTAATATGAAGAAATATAAAATGGCAGGTATAATGCTTCATAAAATGTTAATGAAAATTTACAAAGCATTATATAGTTTGATCTAGGTGTCAATGTGAGAAACTGAACTTCAGTGATACCAAGGACTGAGAAAGAATTTAATATTTAAAGTGCTATGGTCATTCTGAAGAATATAATAAAACACAGAGTTGTCTTATTCAAAATAATTCAAATACTGTTGTTAGTAAAGGACCACAGGGGAAATTAAAAATTTTTAGTCATAGATGCTCAGGTACTCTTATTCCTGAAAATTCTTAATAGGTTGACTTGGTTTTTAGAGAATAAAAATTGGTAATAAGATGATTGATAGCTGAATGAAAGCATTTGGGCAGAATGCTAAGCTATTTGATAAAAGTTCAAAGAGGTGAGATGCTATATTTCTGGATGAAAAATGTATTATTTGTCTCAAATACACCCTTGCTCTACTCAGAGTGATTTATTTTTCTAAGCTGCTGTTTATACTTGTGGTTATTATCTTTCTAAATTGTACCACTTAACTGATTTCTCTGGATCACTTAGAGCCGAGGTTCAACACTATTTTTTTCCAAATGGGTTTATTCTTCTTAATAAAACTGGCCCCACATTATCTCCGTCTTCCTGAGAATCTGATGATCTCTTAATTTTACATTTTTGCATGGAGACTTTTAATTAGAGGTCCTTTCTGATGGACTCCTGCTATGTCTTTTCAAATGCAGAGAGTGCTAGTACTGTGTATTATATTGTTAAAATATTTATTTGTGTGTGCTTCTACATATTAGCCACTACTGCTTTGCTTCTCAGAGGTATAGATATGTTTGATTTCAATCCCAGCAATTTTAATGTCTGAGTAATGAAAATTTCTCAGGACTGCTACCCATTCCACAAACATTTGCTCTCATGTTCTCTACTTCCCTCTTTTGCACACTCATGCTTATCCTGTAGCCCTCTCTCTAGCTTTCACAGAAATAGACACATGCCACAACTTCTGTGAATTAGTAACACAGACTGCAGATGTAAGGTCGGGGTGGGTAATGGGAAGCATCTCTTCATGTGCGACTCCATCTTCCATCTTCCCAGCTTGCTTATAGAACTCACTCCTCAATTCCAGGATTATCCTTTGTAGATGCAACATTTTTCCTCTCTTGTACAAAGAACTTCAGTTCTTAGCTCCTGAACAAAACTTTCAAACAAAGATCTATCAAAGTATAGCAGAATAAGGAAATTACTAGAATTACTAGAATCCTCACTTTTTAGAAAATACTTGATATGACCAAAGATGATAAATCTATTTGTAGATTTATCTACAAGCTGTAGACTAACTCAGTATGAAGAGTTTTGTTGTCTGAGCATATGATTAATAATATGCTAGGTAAACAACTGATTCAGCTATTGCATGGAGAAATATTCTGGAGAAATAAGAGCACACATCAATTTAGTTAAATATTTTTGGGCTCATATTATGTGTTAAGTATTGGTAGTACAAAGATAATCAAAGAAATTCCTTGACTCCAGTGAACTCCCAATCTCGGGGAAGAAGCTGACATATTACTAGATAATATGGATGTAATATGGTAAGAATTAATTAGTTAAATGAAGTGCTAGAAGTCTAACAGGGAACTGAGCCAAGTGTGAGTGGTTCAAGTATGCTTCTGTGAGAGCAGAGCAGAGCTGAGTCTTTAAGAAAAAAATAGGCATTTAGAAAGGCAAACACAGATTGAGAGTGCAGAATGGAAGGCATTGTAGGCAATTAAAAATTAGTGCACAAAAATATGAATAGGAAATATTAATGATGAGTGGGGTACTAAAGCAAACTCAGTATTTTAAGAATGTAAGTATAAGGAGAAGACTGGGAGATTAATCTGAACTTGAACGAAAGAATGCCGTGGTATTCCATACAAAGGAATAAAACTTCACCTTGCCTATTCCAGTTACTGCGGCAACATCTACAGTCATTCTAGCATTTCTCTGCAACCTGGAATCCAGCCAGAAGCTAGGTTTACATCACAGATTTTCACAGTATCTCTGTCTCTCTCTAGTTCATCCATATACTTACCTGGTCCGAGAGAACAATCAGAAGTGACCAGGAGCCATTTAAGACAGCAGTCTTCAAGTGCATAGAAGATTTTATTTTTTTTCTTAAAATATTTTAAAATTTACATATACGTGCCATTAATTGTAATCCCCATGTATTCCCCATCACCATCTCACCAGTGCACCATCATCTCAGTCCCTCGTGCTCCCATCTTCCCTCAACCCTTCCCCTCCCCTCCCCACCAGGTGTCCCCAGTCTGTCCTTGTCTCCTCATTTTTGGTTTCTGTGT
>JAGFMF010011862.1:6884211-6936412 GCA_019455555.1 Galemys pyrenaicus
CGTGTATATGTACCACAGCTTCCCGATCCACTCATCTGGTTTTGGGCATTTAGGTTGTTTCCAGGTCTTCCCTATTGTAAAGAGTGCTGCTATAAACATGGGGGTGCAGATATTCTTTTGAATCAGTGTATTTGTGTCTTTTGGGTATATTCCTAGGAGTGGGATTGCTGGATCATCTAAGAATGGAACTTCCATATGATCCAGCAATCCCACTCCTAGGAATATACCCAAAAGATGCATAGAAGATTTTAACCTGACCCAGATAATAACATGTTTTTGACATGAAAAATAACACTATATGACATGGGGCTATCAGAACTCCAATTTTGAGTTCCCTTTCTTAGCTATGCTCAAGAGGTTAGAAAAATGGTGGTTAGAAGAGAGAAAACTAGTATGGCCTGACAGTTTTCCAAGCCCTTCTCAAGTGAAGCCATGGCTTGCTGGTGAAAATGATATTTCTGTGGTACTTGCTCCCTTTTTGTTTAACGGAGTAGCTCTCCTCCTGTTTGCACTGTGTAGTCACTGGGATTATTCTGTTTGATTTTGATAAAGCATAAAAATGGTAAGCGGGAACCACAACATCTGGGGGGGATGCTGAGACATAGCAGAACAAATAGCATGAAAAGGACCTAATTCCTTCCAATCTGGATTGGTATTAGGAGAGGAGCCAGGGCATTGACTAAAGATCTCTGGAGGGACCATGAAGGCACACAGTTACTGCATCAAACATGGTTCTAATGGAGAAGGATGTACTGGAAGAAGATCATATTTGGATAAGGGCTGGGCAGGATCATATTACAGAAGGTGAGGGAAAGTGAGATGGGGAGGATAGACAGCTATTGAGTTCAAATCAGGGGCAATTTGTCATCTGTTTGGAGTCACAGTGAAAATCAGAGAGCGAATGAATAAGAAGTACTTGGGTCATTGCTTCTAACTAAGGACTCACATTCCCAGATCTCTGCAATGAATCTCTATTTACTTTGAAGACAATATGCTTGTTTGGGGACTGAACTTGAAGCAAGCTGGCAGAGGGAAGGCCACTAACAATTAACTTCTTATTACAGTTAAGATAATTGGCGTTGTCTCTAGAGAAAGGCATGTCTGTTGTAGAAAGCTGTTAAATTTAATTTCTCCCCTTCTGTCCATATAGTCTATGCAACATTTTTTTATTCTTCAGAAAGGACAATAGATCATAATAGGGAATGACTTAGCAGTGTATAGGTTTTGAAGTTCGATACTAACATTTGTTATTAGACTGACTTCTTCTTTCCAGCCAGAAAGAATCAAAGATGTTATCTTTAAGCATTTTAAAATTTGCCATGAAATGACAAAGCCAGAGGCTTCAAAACAAAGGTTGACTATTTTTCCTAAGCTTGTGATTCTGAGGTGGAAGTGAATGCTATTTGAAAATTGAAGTTGCATAACATCTTGAGTTTTCTGGTTCTAGTTAAGTGCATAAATCGTCTTCATTTTTTTTTTTCCATTACAACTCCTGCTTTAAATAAGTGAATAAAGATGGTCATAGAAATTGAATTTCTGAATGCTACAAAATATGGCACAGGCCAGTAATGAATGAGCTTCACTTCTATTTTTTGACATAGAAGCAGGTGTGATTTTTGAGATTAGGTGAAAGCTGTGGGCTCTGTTGGTTTGAACTCCAGGCTGGAAATAAAAAGTCATGAGTTTCAGTTCTGGCTGTGAAATGAGCTAGATCATAATATTCATCTCATCATTCAACTTCCTGAAGACTCAGTGTTCTCTAACATACAGTGGGAGTCCTAAATATTCCTTCCTGATTCAGTGTTCAATGTGACCACAGAAGCAATAGTAAGAGCAACAACAATCTAATATATTCAAAGTTCCAGAGAGCAGCTTTCTCAATCTTCAATCATTAAAAAAGACTCTTAAAGGCTCATCTTGGCCAGGAAATACTCCTTATCCAATAGATTCCAAAAAAGTTTTTGAATGTCATTTATGAAAGTTTAAATTAGATCCTCTGGAGCAGGGATTCTTAAATTTTTTGTGCCATGCACTTTTTTTGTAGTCTAGTAAAACTATGGGCCCCTTCTCAGAACGTTATTTTTAAATGCTGTAAACAAGACTATTAGGATTTCAAAGGAAAGCATTTGGATTGAAATAAACTATTTTTTAAAATTTTAACATCACAATATGCACTACTTTATTTTTTTCAAGATTTTATTTATGCATAAAAGAACTGGGGTACAGGCGAGAGGTGGGGGAGATGAGTCACCAGGGACAGAGTGTGTAGCATAACAGGCAGATCTACTGAAATATGCTGCTGAGGGGAGCAGCGGGTGGGATAGGAGAGGTCTCCTGCACCTAATGGTTACCTCCCCAGCAGAGAATCGAACTTGTGATACAGTGGTTGTGGATAGCTTCTTCATAGTGCTGTGCTTTAACCCCATGTGCCATGAGGAAGGTCCCATATACTACTACTTTATTAGTACTATAAATTTCAAGATTAAAGACAGCTTAACAACATAAGAACAAAAATGATTAAAATCAGTATTATTTTGAAATCTTTACAACTGTAAAGTGATACCAAAATATCTGTGGTTTCTTCTAGAGATAAATTCAGAATTAGTACTAATACTGCTATTATGTTTCACCCACATTCATAACTAAAATATATGGGAAAGTACAATAGAGGTTGGTGAAAATAAAGATGGAATTTATTTCATTCATGTTAATTGACACCCAGAATCTATTTGCAACCAACTTGAATAGAATGAAGTACCTTGCTATATTTAAGGGATTAATGTGATTATAAAGATACTATATCAGAATAGTTTGGAGCATGAAATTTGGCATCAGAAGAACGGGCAGTTGATTTCCACTTCTGTAATTTTACTATCTTCATGGATGGAACTAGTTTCTTAACTTCTCTAAGCATTTTTAAAAAATCTACTAAATTATTATAGCTGTGATAAAACTCCCAGAGTTAATATAAAGATCAGATTGAAATGGGATATTGCATGTGATGGTTTGGCAGCAAAATTGTAGGGTAAAAATAGTCATTGTGGATATTTCTACCCTTTTTGTTACCCCTTATACTCTTTGAATATTGACATACTTTGATGTATATTTATAGAAAAGAACTTTGGGTATCTTCTTGGATGGAGTGCTAGACTATTGCACATTAAACCTTTCTTGGAAGGAGATGAGGGAGAATGATATTTCCTTTTCCTGTTAGTTGGGGTTATAGGCATAAATTCAGTGACATCTTGGAAAGAGTGACTTCTCATATGGATGGCAGATGGGGCTATCATGTTTCTTAAAATACCGGCAGCATAACCAGGAAAGGCTCTATTCTAAGTTTGGGATGTAAGCTCAATCTCTTGGGTATGGCAAGCTGTGGCTTCCAGCCTCTTGAAATGATTCTTGCTAGCAAAAATAACACTGAAGTTGCTAAAATTTTAGTTGATTTTGCATCCAACACCTGGCTCTTGGTTGAATTGTTTATACTCATGGGTTTAATTTTAGATTTAAGCTTCATATTTTCCTTACTACTCTAGATATTCATGATTTTCTAACTGAATTTAAAATGTTTATGATTTATCAGCCTATTCTGTAGTTTTAGAAGTTATTGTAAACATGCAAAATGCTATAGCAGCCCATTAGTATGAGCTTGCTGATAGGCTCTCTTTTTCTTTTGCCAGGACAGAAATCTTTAGCTGCTTTGCCAATTCCCTAGAAAAGGAACAATATCTTCTCCACTGACAAAGCCAGTAGAGATATAGGTAATGAAGTGAAGTATTTGTCTTGAGTAACTGACTTTTCCCCAGTTTTGCTTTTCTATCTGGAAGAAAGTTGAATATATTCCACCAAGTCTGGCTAGTCAAACTACAACACCTCCTTATTATTCTGTAATGTTGCTTAATTTTTTTTTTTTTACAAAGTTATTCACTCTCAGGAATCTCAGCTCCTTTTTCTTTTTCTTCTTTCTTTCTTTTTTTTTTTTTTTTTTTTTTTTTTTTTTTTTTTTTTTTTTTTTNAGTTATTCACTCTCAGGAATCTCAGCTCCTTTTTCTTTTTCTTCTTTCTTTCTTTTTTTTTTTTTTTTTTTTGTTTTGCTTTGACTTTTTGCAGTCTCCATAAGAAATGGCAAATACTGAAAGTGGTTTGGAAAGTCTGGGGTCCTTTGACATTGAAATGCTCTTCCCTCCTAGATTGAGATCTGGCACTGTTACCTTCATCTTCAGTGTTTCACTGTACTGAGTTCTCCCTTCATTGTCCACCCATCTCACTCTCTGTAATGGGACTCCTGAGTCAGAGTATCATTTAGAATTCTCGTCCTGTCAGCAACCTCAACTCTGCATTTACATCACTATTATCACATTTATTATAAATAGTGTCATTATCTCCACCAGACTGTGAACTGTTTGCAACCAGAGATTTCTCATTCATTTAATCAATCAAAAATCATTCATTTATTGAGTACTTGTCCTGTGTCAGGTAAGTGCTAGACAAAGAGAATATGACTGGTGAAGAGAAATATGATGTTCTTCTTTTCACAAAATTTATAGACTTTGACTGCATATTTCTAGCACTTTGTACCAATTCTGGTAAACAGGAGTCAGTTAGCAAACATAGTCAGAATAAACAGTGAAAAAACAAGTTTATATTAACAAAGCTATCAAATAAATGACTGAATAGTTATGCTATCTTAATATAAATAATAAAATACCTAGTTATAGATATCTAGTTACCATCACATCTAGTTATCAAAAATAGAAATGATCCTAAAAATATCCTGGGCAAGGAAAAAAGTGAAATGCAGGTGAAATGTTTGAGAAACTTTTTTTCTGAGGCAAGGTAAGATTTAATTTAGGTGAAGGCCACTGTTTGACCAATGAATTTTGAGAGAGCAATGCATCATTTCTAAACCTTTCCAAAGCTGACCTGAGAAAAGGCTGCCTGCAGGTATTTCAAGCCTCTAGAACTTTCATTTCAAATGATTATATTCAGATGGGTACTCATTAACATACACTGACATCTTGTTATAATGGAGTGTATTGCCTCTGCCTGAATAGATTTCAGTGCTCCATTTATTTGATAGTTGTATTCATGAAAAACCCAATCTGTACCAACTCTGCCCTATTTCATTATCTTTCAAATAAAAACCTGTAAGCAAAGATAACAACACAGAATAACTATTACTAATAGAACATGTTATAAGAAATGCATCAAATGTCTGAAATGAGTAGGTGATTGTTTATTTTATTACTTAAGGCTAAAATGAGGAGGGGTATAAAATTTTAGTATGTATTTAGGTAAGAAAAGAGCAATGCAATTCACAGTGCACAGCATAGAAGCTGGTAGCTTCAGAGGAAAAAAAATAAGCCAGAGCAAAGGAAGCAATAGAATCATGGACAGGAAAACTAAGCTGCTTCAAACTTACACAATCTGAATTAAATCAATTAAACTGAGTGAGTAAGAAGACTTGCATTCTTTAAGTCAGTTAAGGGAGGGGCTTTAGAATCTGCTTCTAACAGAAAGCAAGTCAGTGATTCTGAGGGGTTTTTAGATAAATAACTTGACACGTCTGGAAATCACTTTCCTCATTTACCTCCTAAAGACTGCAAGGAGGTAATTTCAAAGGTTCATTGTTATTGAAAAGTCTAATTTTTTCTGAGCTCTCAAGGGTATTAGATACTTACTTTGGACACTGAGTATTATCAACTTAGTAATAACAAACCCCATGTGTCAAAAGAAAAAAATAGCTAAGTTTTCTTACTGGTTTTAAACTCATGGTATTACATTTTTTCATATTTACTCTTTTCATAATTAGTTTGGATAGGTATCAAATCTGTTCAGAGCTTCACAATAGATATGAGAATTACGGCATCTGTGTCAACCAGCAAAGAGCCACTGTAAGTTTTCTGGGCTCCTCTTTAAGCTGGCTGAAACTTCTTAGGTCTCCAGTGCTGCATAGCTCCCTTTCTACTGCATTCTCCATTTCCCCTCGCCCTTTGCAACAGACCAGCAGGATTCTAAAGGCAGCCCTGCCTGCTCCTGTTTTCTCTCCTCTTTACTGTTCTCTTGTCTCTCACACTGAATACCTAGTGCTTCTGGTTGAGATGGCTGCCGTTTACTTAAGCTGGAGCAGAAACAGCACAAGGCAGCGTGTCTGAAAGGTAGAACTACGGACGTGCCATTGATAGGTCTGATCTCCGTAGCAGTTTTGTCCCTCTGGCTGCTCAAAGGTATCTCTGCTTCTTAGTAAATGAGAACCACAGATGAGTCTAGACAGAATCTGCTTCTCCCTCCATTCCTGGCATGTACACATTTGACTCAGTCTCTGTTTTGGTCATCTGCTGATGCTCAATATTCATTTTGATAGTCACTTCTTAGGATATCACACATCTTTTATTTTTCAGCATTTCCCCTCTGCTTTCTTTCAATAACTATAGCCTTCAACTGACCCATTTTCAGGCTCATTCTTCTCTTTTTTTCCAGTGGTTTCTACCAGAAACCACCAACACTTCCTTTGACCCTGTGCTAGAACAATCCGCTAGCTAGAGTTTCAACAGTCATTTAGACTGGCTTTAGCTAAGTCATGACCTTTAACTACTCTACACATAGTAGCAATTATAGATAACATAGAGTATTTGGTGTTTGTAGTCTCTCACAGTTTGGAGATGAATTGTGAATCATCTCTGCAAAAAAGACATTCTTAGTCTCTTCAGCAGAACATATCCATGTGACATCATTTTAAATATTTCTCTCATCTTGGCCAAGAAAAACCACCAAGTCTGGATAATCATTTTGAATGATCCGAAGAGCCCTAATTTTTCCTTAAATTTGGCTAATTTCATGTTTTTTTTTTTTTTGATGCAATAGCTCAGTATTTTAATTGTTAAATAGACATTTGACTAAATAATTCAATTATTTGCAATTCTGGGTCTTCTTAATCTGATAGTTTCAGTGATTTTAGATAATAAAGCTTATACTTCTACCCCTTGATACCCCTTGATACCCTGCCAAAGACATTTCAAATATACCCTAGGAGGAATATAAGGGAACCAAATAAGGATCAAGGTAAAGTTTGATTTTTTAAAGAGAACAATTTAGTGGTCTAATATTAATGACTTCAAGAAAACAATCTTGAGGGTTTTTTTCCCCAGTATATTTCATCATACAGAGAACTCCTACTATGCATGACCCTTTAAATTCAATGGATGTGTTTATTTATCTCATTTAACAGTTAGATTGCTCACTACCCACTGTGGACTCCATGTCTGCTGCCGGGAGTGTTTTCTTAGACTCATGATCACAGGATTTCTTTTCTTCCAAAAAAGCTTTCTTCTGGAAAACTAGAAGGCCTTACAAACAATCCCATTTAGAAGATTCTAGATAAGCTTATTTGGAGGTGGTCTTATCTAGAATAATAGACTTTGGCAATAATTCATGATATCTTGGATAGAGAGGATAAAGCTATATTAATAAAATGAGAAATGGAAGTTTATAATGGTTTGGTTGACAACAGAGAACCTTTGGGAAATCAATGAAATCATGTGAAGGAATAAATTATGAGTGTATGTCAAGTTAAACTGGTAAGACGGTACCATGTGGACCTGAGGGAAGTAAGCCAGTATCAAAGGAACCAAAACAAACAATACTGAATTGAACCAGCAACTCAATAATGAGGTTAATGAGGGTCTGGGTTTGAGTACTGTCTGTCAGAGCAGAGAGGAAATATTGGTAAGACTTGTGGAATGAGTAGAACTGAAAAGGTTAAACTGCATCATATCATGATTTGGTGCTGAGAAGCTGGTGGTGCTGGTAAGTGTGGCAGCAGAATTGATAGAGGAGCTGATAAAGATGAATGAAAGCTCAAATCCTGTACCTCACAGCTGAGCCCAAGTTGCCATTGTTATTTTTCAGCTACAAAGTCTGATGGATGCTAGGATGGAGAGCAAAAAGAGGGTGATTACCAGGTGTTGGGGTGAGGTACATAATGCTATATTGTTTGAGCAAGTACCTTTTTTAGAAAGTGACAAGATAAATGATGCTAGTGTACATACATCAAATGAGTCATATTAGGCATTTATACAATGTTTCAGATGGTGTATTCTCTCCAAGGAAACTCAGTTTCACCTTTTTCTACCAGATTTTACCCTAATAACTTTCTTTGCTAAACTTTTTACAGGGACTTATGGGAAAGGGAATATGTATAATTTATTTTTTAATCACATCTATGTATTTTTTAAAGATTTATTTATTTATGCATACAAGAGCTGGGGTACAGGCCAGAGTCACAGGAGGTTAGAGGATTCACCAGAGAGAATGGGGAGCAGAACAGGCAGACTGACTGAAACACACTGCCGAGGGCAGCAGCTGGCGAGAAGGAGGGGTCTGCTGTGCCATGTGGGTCCCCTCCTTGGCCAGAGGCAGGGATGGAACTCACTCTGCAGTGGCTGCGGTTTGCTTCATAGTGCACTGCTTAACCCATTGTGCCACCAGGGAGGCCCTATTTATAATTTACTTGAAAAGTATTTCTATAAGACACTTAATGAAAAAATATCCAAAAAACAAATTTGTGGAAACAACTAACAATGGGTAAGGAATGGTTTTCCAAAATTAAATAGAATTTCTCTTGCTAAAAGAAAGAGGAGATTGATGCTAGGAGGCAAGAAAAAGAGCCTGCATTTATTTATATATCTTTATTGTAGACATTATCTGCTTCTAACTCTGGGTAACCTGCATAGGTATGCTTAAGATGTCTCTTTAGTTAATATTTTCTGCTGGAATGATATCTTTTAGTTTTTCATATGCAAGCTTCATGGTGCTTATAAACTCTTGATTGTAAAATTCCTCAGCCTATCTTTCCATCAGAAAAATTATATTTTTGTTCCCAGAAGTTAGTAAAATATTTCAAGTAAAATTATGTTTAGGAAAAGCCTTGAATTATGTCCTAAAAACAACTAGGATGTCAAACTCGTGCTGTGAACACTACAGTGTTGATGAAGGGGATGTCTTGGCTGATGCGTCTGGTGCTAAGAAAGGCATCACAGTGTCACACTCAAGGTGAGCTGTCCTCTGCCACTGGATGTGTGTCCTAGATGTCTTTTATCCTGTTGACATGTTTTTGCCAAGAATTCTGCAGTGTAATCCACCACCCCCAGCACAACATATTGCAAGAAGCATCCATGAAAATTGTGGGGAAATAAGTAAATCACATGAGAAAGTGACTGCAATTAAATGGAAAATGTTGCTGCATAAAATGTAATCTTGAAAATTATATTCATTATTTGATAATCACAGACCTATACTTAAAGTATTTTATATCCTTACATGATTGCTAATTCTCTAGAGGCGGTGCATTTAGAAATATGTTGAGAGTTTTAGATTGAGACATATATTTTTCTCCTATGTGGGAAAGCCTTTCCAAGTATTGTTTTGTTTGGCTTTTTTTTTTCCTCAGGGCACACATGACTTTTAGGAACACATTACTCTCCACACATAGGAGATCTGTGTGTTTCTAAACTGTTAGGTTGGCACTCTATTTAACTCTGTTATTTTCTCCTCTACAGATCTTCATTTTTGAGGGCAGTGGAGTGTTTAGGATCCTTACTCAATGATGGGTGCAAAAATTAGAAATTAGGGCCAAAAATTAGAAATGATATCAAATACTAGCATCTTCTAGGCATGCTCTTAGGCTACAGAATATCATGAAATGACATTTAGATTCTCATGGACCCTTAGTGAACTGGATGAAATTCAAATCTCTTATTTTGTTTTACACACATTAGTGGATTATATATCTCAGAACATGGCATAACACTGGGGAATTCCAAATAACTAATTTGATGAATGTCTTGTGGAGGGAATATTGGTGTTCTAATACATGTCATAGCACATTTGAAATGATTGTTTTTCCTATTTGGGGGTGAACATCAGCTGTCTTTCTGGTTTGTTCATTTATTTACTAACTCAGTAAATATCCTTTGACTTTCACTGTTTATAGGGCTCAACCTAACCAAAATATTTCTCCTTTGGAGGGTGACTGTTAGTTTTTTGATAGATATGCTCTTCAACAATCTATGTAGAGACAAAATTTAAAGGATGGAGAAAAATACCATCACCTTTTGGGAAACAGATTTCTGGAAACAGGGTATCACTCAGCTAAACAACATTGGCATAAAGACAAAAATGATATAAAAAGTCTCAAAAGTAAATAGGCTTCATTGAATTCTTACTTTAAACCCTTTACATGCAATATGTCTTTTAATATTTCTAATAGCCCTGTGAGATAGTTACTAAATAATGTATGTGTTGGTTATCTATGGCTGTGTTACAAATTGCCTGAAAACTTGGTGGCTTGGAATAATGGTCCTTTTTATCACTCAAAATTCTATAGGTAGGCTGGGCTTTCTGGCTGTATTCTCTGCTGCCCATGGTTTCAGCTGCAGCTGTAGTACATAGTCCAGAGGCAATGTGAGATTACTTACCCGGAGTTCACAGCAAGCAGTGGCTGTCAGCTAGGAGCTCAGCTGCAGTGTTAACTGGAGTTCATCCTTTTTTCCTCCACATGACCTTTCCATATGGCCTGTGCAAACTCTGCAGTGGCATCTGAAATTTAATGGAAAAATGTGTGAAAATAGAAGCTGTATGTATCATAAGTTACTACAGTATAATTTCATATTGTGTTTTATCATTTGAAGCCAATACAGGGCTGAGTCAAGGGAAGAAGAAATGGACTTGATTCTGGTTGTGAGGAGTAGCAAAGAGCTCATGGCCACTTTTAATGAGGACAATTGTGAGATTTTTTAAAAAGTGGCAAAGGGCATGCAGAGCAGAGGGCATCTTTCACCTCCTAAGCACTACAGATAATGGATTTATTAGAAACACTATTTAGGCCACACAGAATATAGCTTTGGTTTCCACCATTGCCCACGTTTGTAAGTTTTGAGTTGAGAAATGTGGGAAGTTACAGACTATATATTTAACTGAAAAAATTTGAAGCACTAGAAAAAAAAATAGTTTGAATACCCCTGATTGAAATGTAAAGAAATAATGGACTTGACTTTTGATGAAATACAGAGAATTTTTACTTCTACTTTCGTGAAATATTCTAGTGATCTAAAGAGTAGGTTATTCAAAATAATCCATGGAGGAGAGAGTAAAAAGTACTAGACTTTATGTTAATGTTCATTAATTCATTCTTTTTTAAAGTACAGTTTTGGTTTATGTGTTATAATATGAATGTTGTGTTCAATTACTATAGGAACTTTGCAAAACTTATAAATAAACCATAGTACATTTATTGAGAAATGTCTGCTCACAAATTTTTAACTGATGGCTGTGTGATATGATTGTTAGGATTTATAGATTATTAATCTAAGAGATGAATATAACCAATATAACAAGTAATTCCATATTTACTCAAGGAGGAAATTTTCCTGGTGTGAGTGCATAGGTAATGTTAAAGTACAGAACTGTATCTGTCAAAGACAAAAAAAAAAAATGACTTCCCCACTGGGCAAAAGAAAGGCACTGTTTTAATTAGCCTTTATAGGAAAAAAATAACAATGTTGATGATAAGCGATCTACCTTTATTGTTAAGAAAACAAATAGAGGCCATTAAATTACATTCTCCTTACCTGGAAGGCCAATGTGGCTATATTTGCATGTGGTGATTATCAGAACATTCATTATTATATTTGAGCCTGTAGCTAAATGTCCAAACAGGAACCTTTGATTACTAAAATTGATCTATTAAACTCTCGATTGTCTCGGACATTATTCTGAATGATAATTTTGTTAGCAGTTAATTTTTCCTCTACACCAAACTCCATAAAAGCTTGTGGCCTTTCCTCCTTCGGCACTCTTGTCCACACACATTAACTTCAAATTTCTTCCATTTTGGATGCTGGAGCTCTCCATAAAGGTTCTGCATATCCTCTCAACGCTCCTTCTTTCTTCTTCTTCTTCTTCTTTTTTTTTTTTTTTTTTGGTATGTGCAATTGATAACATGAAGCTTTATTTCCCTCAAATAAATCAAAATCCACTCTGTATTAGGGTACATAAGTCAAATAGATACACTCTACATTATATACATTCACTCTTAAGTATATCGATATATAATTAACATACCATAATTGCACTCATTTAAAGAGTGCAATTCAACAGTTTCTATTAAGTTTATAGCATTGTGCATCCACCACCACTATCTAGTCTCTCCTTTTTTGTGTGGTGAAGTACTGGGGTGTAGGTCAGTAGTGCGGGGGTAAGAGAATTCACCAGAGACAGTGGGGAGGTGAACACAGATCGACTGAACTGCACTGCTAAGGGGAGTAGCGGGAAAGACAGGAAAGGTCTGCTGCACCAGAAGTGAGTCAGCTCCCTGGCCAGGGATGGAAGTGAGGCTTTAGCAGTGATGGCTCTGAGACTTAACCCCTAGGCCACAAGGGAACCCCTCCCAATGCTCCTTATTTCTTTGTGAACATAGTTCTTTTTATCCTGTGTGACCTTGAAAATCTTTGTCCTTAGAATCATCATGAAATAAATTAAGATGTAAAAGGCCATTTGTAAGACTCTTAGCAATAAAATATTTGTCTATCTAGATCTACATTTTAATAAGAAACTATGTTGATCTGACTATTGCCGTACTTACACATGCCATTTTGAAAGATCACCATGAAGTCCAGGGAGACTCCAGGCAGTCTTCAAAAGGGAAGCACCAGTTACTCATGTGCCTGTGCTGGGTGTGGGTGAGGGGAAATGGTATGGCTGATGAAAGTGATAGATATAGTGACTCATGGAAGGGAGATAATATGTAGATGAATTAGTTCAGAAGTCCATACTTGTGAAATCTATATCATATGTCCAGCTATTGAAACATCAATAGAACAAAGTTAACAGATACCCAGAATAAGTAAGGCACTTAAATGTTACACTGTCTAGTACCTGTATCAGTAGATTCTTATTGTCTGTATCAGTTTCAGTCTTCCAAGGAACAAGATGAGATTAAAGGGCAGGTCATTTATTTGGAGAAACCTCTGTGAAAGGTAAAGGGGCAGGGAAAGTCAAAGGAAGAAAGGAAGCCAACAGACTACCCTGCGGTTCTGACCTTTGAGAAGGAGCAGGGAATGGAGGAAGGCAGGGTGGGAAGAGTCTCAGTCTAGAGACATTTTTAAGAAACTTCTGGTCAGATTGTTTGGAAGTCCTTGAGTTAAGAGCACTTGATAAAATAATCCTATATTTGACAAGGTGGACCTGTATTAGTATTCCCATCATGCTCAGCCATTGACTAGGAACAGTTCATAGGAAGTGGGATCTTGGCATGAATATGGGGAATAAGTCCAGAAGAGCAGCTGCTGCAAATGTCAATCAATTATACTTCTCATAGTAATAGATCTCAGCTGTATATTTTTAGGCCACCATAGTATCCAATAGATTGAAATATGCCTTATTTAGTATTTAAACTGACTTGAAAAAATAGAACATACCCCTTTGTGATAATAACTGGTTAACAGATTTTTCTGAGACCTGGGAAGACAAAATAATAAATGCCTTTATAAAGTGAGATAATATTTACTTCCCAGGATCTCCCCAATTTAAGTACTTTAGTGCATGTTAACTCCTTAATATGATGGATACTCAGTGGATGAATACTTAGTGGATGTAACTTGTGATTATTTTTATCTTCATTATTTTAACTTTACCATTCTTTCTCTCCTTGGCCATATTAAAGATCCTGAAAGTGGGCGTCCCTGGTGGCACAGTGGATTAAGCATTGCACTATGAAGCAAACCACAGCCACTGCAGCATGAGTTCAATCCCTGCTGCCGGCCAGGGAGGGGACCCACATGGCGCGGCAGGCCTCTTCTGCCTCGCCCGCTGCTCCCGTCAGCAGTGTGTTTCAAGTCGATCTGCCTGTTCTGCTCCCCACTCTGTCTCTGGTGAATCCACTCACCACCCTGGACTCTGGCCTGTACCCCAGCTCTTGTATGTATAAATAAATAAATCTTTTAAAAAAATAATAAAGATCCTGAAAGTGAGAAGAAAAAGGAAGAAGCCCTCTAGTACCTGGCCCAAATATTAGTGTTTATTCAACTGTGGGCAAACTCTATAGTTTTCACCTGTTTTCTCTCCGCATATGGAAAAACAAAAATGTGAATTATCTAACCAGCACATATTGTTTTTCAGTATGTTTGTAAGCTTCTTATAATTAGTCCTGGAAATGAATAGATTGATCAGTTATTGTAAACATGGCCATGGTGGTTTCTATGATTTCTTCCTGTGTAGAAAGGATTGAAACTCATTGTATACTGTTAGGTATTTCTTAATGGGGGAGGAAGTATAGTGGCTAGAGGAATGTGTGAGGAATGTGTGGTCTGATATGCCAGCAAGTGGAATGAAATTCAGACCCTGTGGTCTTTTTTTTGGGGGGGGGGGCGGAGGTTGTCGAAGAGCAAGCTGCAGACACAGTGGTTCTGCTGAGCTGTCTGTGGCTTTCAGCAAAGCTGCTAATGGAATAATGATAGTTTCTGACATAAAGCAGAAGGTGTTCTATTTTTAGGCAAGAGAAGCTATGCACCAGAGATGATCCAGACACACTCTTATCTTAGAGGATACTGAAAATGCCCACCCTATTTCCTGAAACCCTGTTACCATATGTAAGATGATGGCCTGCCAGAGAGAAGACTTGCAGAGAGTCCTAATAATAGTGCCATATGCCAGACGTTTACCGTGCACCTGGAACTATGAAAGCACATTATCCCAGTGATTCCTGACAGTAATCCGTAGGAAACTAAAGTTGTTCCCATTTTTCAGATTAAATTGTTACTTGGGACAGTTAAATTACTTTTAGGTTTGAGTGCAGAACTGGTTTCCAGTCCGTTTCTGGCTAACTCCAAATCTCAAGTACCATTGGAAAGAGAAAATGGAATGTAATTCATTTAAATTCTTAGCTCTCAAATCAAATTAGAGCAGTGATTATTTAGTCTTTCATTATTTGCAAGACATATTGTTCCAGTGACTGAAGCAGTCAGTTGAGAATGTAATGATATTGCTGGTAGAAGAATTCAGCCAACAAGGACCAGAATATACTAGCTGTACTGATCAAAGAAAGTTGCAAGATAAGTAAAGATTCAAGGAGTTAAAAAAATAAATTTTTAAATTAAATTTTAATAATTTTTTTATCATCCCTCTGTTGGTGGGAGTAGTGGCAAAATCACAACACAGAATGGAAGTATCCAGAATCTGTGGAATGGTGGCCATATTTGCTATCTAGCACACATAGGTATTGGTAGCTTCAAATAGAACCTCAGTATTTTGATTGACAATGTAAAAAGCAACATATAGCAAGAGCCTAGTAATGTGCCTAGCATGTGAGGAATGTTATTGAATGTTATCTTACCAGTTTTTGCTTCCTTTATATACTGAAAAAATTCCCTTTGTAGGAAATAGCTGTCGATATGTTCTATATGGTTCATAATTTTAAAACAGCAGGCAAACATGGTTTGAGTGTTGCAGAGTTTTCACCATAAAAGGTAGCAGAAATGATATCAGAAATTCAACAATGGCATTAAAGCAATTACAATTGTAAGACACTTTATCTTTTCATTTTGAAATGACATTTGAAACTTTCTGAAATATTGTAAAAACTACAATGACAATGATTGGTATTCAGAAATACTCTAGGATATTCTAGGATCTATAAATCAGTTCTGAGTTTTAGTAGGCACACCTCTAAATTTAGTTAATTAATGAGATATTAACCTCAGAAAAGTCTTTCTTGACAGCACATACAGATAGCTTAGCACCATGCAATATGCTAAGGGCAGATGGAATTTCAGGGGGATACTGGCTAGACTTTCCCTCAGGGATTATATCTCAAAATACTTCATTGAAGATAATATATGGACAAATTTAGTTAAACTGACAATTAAAATTATGCTTAGGTATAAAGAAGTTGGTTCATCTTTCCATTTGAGGAATACCTCCAGCTTATCTCTGGCTTTGCTTAGAGAAAAAGCAATTTGACTTTTTGGCTGTCAACTCTTTCTGTGTCATGTGATGAAGAGTGCAAGCAAAATAGGAAGAATACACAGGAACAAGATTGGGAAATAGGCAGCCATTGTGAAGGTAGTACAGTCTCTACAGTTAGGATGAGTCCAGAGTGGGCATACATGTTCTTCAGAGCACTGCAAGCCTGTGGCTTTGTCCATTGGTAGATGTCAGGAAGGCACTTTCAAGGTTCAAAGGAATACAGATGCTGCAGAACGCATTCTCAATTACCAGATCAGTTTTATTAAATTAATAATGGGTCAGTTTTATTAAATTAATAACAGTAATAATATAACACACTTGCTTCTAGAGACACAGACTGTCAATCCTCTCTAGATGTGCAAGAGCTATCATAGGTACAAATGGTAAGAAGAAAAGATTGCTTCCAAGAAAAAGCAAAGAATTGGTAGTTTTTGTTGTTGCTGGCAACAAAAGCTGTTAAGGGAGCTGGGTGATGCCTTCCTGTGGAATTAGCATTTGGGAGGCTGCCATTTTGGAATTATCATCATGTTGCTTTCTAACCCCTTGTGTTCTGGATTGTGAGATTGGCTGCATGCAGGTTTCTCACCTCAGATTTGCTGTATATTCTGGAGCCTGCCAGTGTCTATGCATCATGATGATTATACACTTCCTTTTTGGAGTGATTTATGCATTTTTCATCAACACAGGGATTACTCATTAAGAAAAAAAAAAAAAAAAACAGGTTAAATCTTCCTATAACTACACTTTGATATAACTATCAAGTCTGAAAGATTGGTCCTATCAGCATTCTTTCCTGTTGATTTTTAACATTGTGTTTTTATGTACCGTGAAGCATTTTGTGGACAATTCTAATGTTTCAGTGTACAGTTTGTTCTGTAGCTTTCCTACTCCCCGTCAATTTCTGCAGTTTTTGTCTTTTTGGCCTTTACACGCTCACATCCTATAATACTTTTTCTTTACTACCATTTAGTGTTGGATCCTAATCACAACCACCCTAGCAGCACTGATACTATGTAAGGGATGTTTTTCCTTATGCTGTTTTTCTCCAACACAAAGCTTCTTCCCCTTTGTGTTGTTGTTGGTTTGTGGTGATGCTGTATCTAGGTACATGTCTATCACCTTATGTGTTTTATGTACAAATCTCATTTAATATTGACAACAAAAATTCAAGGTAGCTATTTCTACCTTCATTTCCTCATAAATGGCAAAAAAATAACACAAAACAAATAACGGCTCAGAATAGGTAATTTTCTTTGTCCTTCGTATTATGAAGATCTAGAAATATATCTGGCACTTGGTAGGGCCTCAGCAAACATTGTCCAAAAAAAGGAGTGAGTAAGGTAAAAATAAAGTCATCATCACTAACCCTTCAGAGGAGAAAGAGAGAAAGAACAAGAGAGAGAATGAGAGAGAGAGAGAGCGAGAACAAGAGAGAATGAGAGAGAGAGAGAGAGAACAAAAGAGAGAATGAGAGAGAGAGAATGAGAGAAAGAGAGAGAGAGAGAGAGAGACACTAGTGTAAAGGGGGATGTGTTAAAAATGCAGTTGCCTTAAAGGGCAAAGATCCCTTTATTCACTGAGTGTGCGATACGTGGCTGAGTTACTTGCTATGTGAGCCCTTCACCATGATCCTCAGGTATACCTGGAAACGAAAGGAAGTGTGGAGCTGTTAGATCAGTCCAGATTTAAGATACTGACCAGGAAACCAACGTATAGCAGACTTAAGAAATTAGTACTAAAGGGAACTTTCTAATATTAACTCCCTAGAAATTTTAATTCTCTCCAAGTAATACTCCAAGGAAACCAGCCTAGTTTCAATCTTAATGAAGCAGAAGATAGGAACTAAAATTAGCGGTACACATACCTGGTACAAAGAAGGGCATCCTCTTCTCAAAAACCAAAGATAGTGAGTAATAACATGTGAAATGTATGTCCCACATAGTTTAAGATTGAAAAAAGGGCACAAATTTGTAGTAAAAAATTGAAATTACATGTACATAAATGTTATGACTCTAAAGTAAAAAGATGTGTTAATGAAGATGAGACATTCAGATATGTATAGACAAATAACAAATATCCTGTTGACAAAATATAGTTTACTTTTTAAATCATGATCAACATATGGATTGAGGGAAAATTTTTAAAACATGCCAAAAGTGAGAACATTAAGTTGTCAAAAACTATAACATGGTAATGTTAATGCTCTTTGGAAGAACACTTGGGGATAAAGCAGCCTTCACTGCCCAGAGCATTTTTAACAAGATGGTTGATGTGGGAACATCATGTAGGTTCTGGTTACTAATTGGATGTATAATATCCCCATGCATGGCATATTTTAAATGTTCAGTAAATGGTAGCAATGTTTAATGATAAGATTTCCTGACCTTGTGAACTTCCCCTCCTCAACCTATTAAGTCCAATTCAAAGATCATTTACAATTCCTTTCCTTCTTTTTGGCAAGAATAGTTTCCTCCTTTTTGTTGTACTCCATGGAATCTGCTACTTAACTGTCTCATAACCCTAAAGAATTTCTACTGGGAGAATCATTTACATTTATCATCTTTGTTGGATCGTGTTCCGTTTGAATGCCAGGCATACACTGTATTCATTTCTGCCAGGTGCTTTACCCCAGGATGCACACAGTTAGCAAATGTTGAATGAGTGAAGGAAAAAAGAAACAATCAGTGAATGAATCAAAGAATGGGCAGGGGCAAGTCCTCTGTCAACTCCAATTTACTGATAAAGAAATGTGGCAATGAGCAATATAAAAAAAAGGTCATATTTCCAGCTAAAATTTATTGGATACCTACCATGCTCCAAATCAGATGGGTACTTTTCATGCATCATCATCATCATCATCATCATCATTCTTACAACAGCCATTCCAGATAGGTGACTTCAGTGCCATTTCACATTTCACCTCTCAGCAACTGAGTGGTATTTATTATTATCCCCATTTTGCTGAGTAAGTGTAGGTTCATAGAGATCACAGACCTACCCAAAGTTACATAGCTATTGGGTGGCAGGACCTTAATCCAAGTAAAGACAGCTATATAGGTTCTGTTAGTTATAAACTTAGGACAAGATCCTTGATTCTCATGCTAGTCCAGTATTTCATTTTAATTCTCATTTTTTTTAATTACAGTTCAAAGATTTTGTTTTTAATAAGCTCAAAGATAGTCATGTATATATAGATCAGGTACTGATACACATTGTGGAATTTGGGAGGAAAATAAAACTCTACCTTGCTCTTCAGCATCTGTCTTCATAGATGCCAGTGTCTATAACTCACCCCCCATCTTGCCCATCTGAAGGTGATGTTCTTCAAGGTAGGTTCCATGGCTATTCAAGGTGTGCTGTGTATGAATAGTTCAGGGATTTGGAATTAAGTGTGAACTTACTTTTGAAGTCTCTCATGCAAGATTCCTTTAGTGTGATGACAATGGGTGGATATGATATAGAGTCATTTGCCAATTGAGACACGGGCACATCCTCCTCCATTTTTTCCTAAGTACCATAGAGAATTTTGTTTTACATAATGTCCTACTGAAAAGAGCTTGTCTAAGGTACTGTGCCTCTGGACACGTCCAATGAAAATGTCAGTGGTATTAGCTGGGAAAGTTTGTACATAGATCCGTGAGCTTTGATTTACAGGTTTTGGCAGGAAAGGCCATTGTCTACTATGCACTTTGTTTCAGGTGAATTTGGATGACTTAGGAACCAGGAACTCTATCATCATCCCTGTTCTGTCCCTTAAAAGGAACTTGTTCAAATTATTTTCCCTCTATACATTGTAGTTCCCTTTTCAGTGAAGTGTATATAGTAAAACTTAGCTCACATGAATGTCATGACTAAAGATTAATAACAAAAATAAAACTAGTAAAAGAGCAACATTTTATCCCTACTACTGGCAGGTACAAGATTGGGTGTTTCATGCATTATCTTTTTTAATCCCTGTAACAACCATGAAAGAGAGTTATTATCCTCATTTTGTAGACGAGTAGACCGTGACTCAGAATTGTTATGTTTCCTAAGATAACACAAGTAAAAGGCAGAGGTTTGAATTTCAAGTCAGGTCCATCAGAATTTTTTTTACCAGTAGTTTATCTTTAAATTCCAAACTGGGGGCCTCCCAGGTGGCGCAGTGGGTTAAGCAACGCACTATGAAGCAGGCCGCAGTCACTGCAGCAAGAGTTCGATCCCTGCTGCTGGCCAGGGAGGGGACCCACATGGTGCGGCAGACCTCTCCTGCTGTGCCCGCTGCTCCCCTCAGCAGTGTGCTTCCGTTGATCTGCCTGTTCTGCTCCCTGCTCTCTGTGGTGAATCCTCTCACCACCCCCACACCTCTGGCCTGTACCCCAGTGCTTGTATGCATAAATAAATAAATCTTAAAAAAAAAAAATTCCAAACTGGTTAACGCTATGGTAAATAATGAGGATAGCAATCATTTTTGCTAATTCCTACATACCAGGCATTTCTTTAAGTAAGCATTGTGTATTATTTAATCACCACAATAACATCACACAATTACAATTTACTTTGTAAACTTTATATGCTATGTAATTACTAATATCTGTTATCATTATTGTGTCATGCATATATTTAAATGATGAATACTTTTGCATTATTGTACTTATATGTTCCCCATTTAAAATAATTATATTATAGAATGTTAAAGTTCAGTGAGATGTCAGGATTTTTTAATCGATTGCTCTTCTTTTAAGACTGTTTTTTTAGTTTTCTAAACCACTGTGTCCAGAGTTCTATGGACTCAATTGTTATTCTGGACTTCACATGAGCCAAAAATTTTGGAAGTATAGCCTCAAACAGCAAACAATTGCCAGACATTATCAAAATCTAGAAAATAAATTTTTATTTGTGAAGAGCATATTTGCAGCATATTTACCCATAGTGAATTTCACAGGATTCATGTCTCTCAAAAGTCTAAGCCTTGGTTGCAAGTTGTAAAACTTGGGGCTGGTTTTGTGACACAGTGAAAAGCACATGGTCTGGAAACTTGGTTCTAAGCCACACTGTACCAGTGGCTTACTCTGTAGCTGTGTCTTCTTTTTTTTTAAAGATTTATTTTAAATCTTAAGGAGGACTCCACAAGAGACAGAGTGGGGAGCATAACAGGCAGATCTACTGACATACACTACTGAGGGGAGCAGCGAGCGAGACTAGAGAGGTCTGCTATACCATGTGTGTTAGCTCCCTGGCCAGGGATGGAACTCATGCCTCAGTGGCTGATGATAGCTTGATAACACTGAGAGTTTAACCCCTGCGCCACCAGAGAGGTCCTGTAGTTGTGTCTTTAATGAGACCATTATTCACCCATGCCATCATATTATTGAGCTGCCACTAAAGAGCAAACGCCTTTGCTCTTTAAAGAAAGCAAAGTTGAAACAGCTTCTGGTTTGGGGAGTTTGTCTAAGACACACTCAAGGATAGTGTAACTTATACGTGGTAACTCAGCATACCACTCAGTAGATGGTATTCTCTTCTCTGTTCCTTGGTCAGTGACTTCACTTTGCTCATTCTCATTGCCATTTTTCTTCATCTGTGAAGTAGAAGTGACAGAACGGGGAGAGCAGCATGATGGAGAGGATAGTTTTCAAGGTTTTACTAGCTAATCTCATAAGGAGTCTTGTGATTCTCACCTTGAGTACATAGTGAAACATCTATGAAAATATTCAGTGGACCTGGCCCACTACCTTCTGCCATTTGGCATTATCCCTCACTCAAGCTGTGCCCAGTCTTTATCTGTGGTTAGAAGTGGATTCCATCTCTGCTGATGTGCAGTCTTATTTAAAGAACATTCCATTATGTGGTGATAAGCTTTTATACATACAATCCAAGAAGTTTACCATATCTGGATGTGACTGGAAGGTACAGAGTTATGAATCTCTCCCCTTGAATGTGATCAGTGACAAGGCCATTCTGTTATATACCATTTTAAATATAATAAATTTAAGTTATTGTATACATATTCATATATAGAGATAATACGCATAACACGTCTCAACCCATTCAAGTGAAGTCTAGCTGTGCAACCAAGTCAGATTTAAATTCTGGAGACAGAATTTCCTCCTTATAAAGTGGTCTTTAATTTCTACAATTGGAAAGAACTTTCTGAAATTTTGATCAGTGTGTATCTAAAATGTACTAGTTGATGATCTAGACTGTCCATGTAGTAATATCATTAATGTCAAATGAATAATAGTTATAATAATTAACTGATAATATTTCGTACAAGAGCAAAGTTTTTATTCAGTAGACTATTATAACAACTCTATAGAATAGTCAACTTGTGTTATTGGTGTTTCTTTGACTGAAAAAGTAAAAGTTACTGGCACCTCCCTGGTGGCCTAGGGGTTAAGTCTCACTGCTACCACCACAAAGAGCCAATGCAATGGCCCCAGCCGGGGAGCTGACCCCATGGCACAGCAGACCTCTCCTGTCTCGCCTGCTCCCCTCAGCAGTGTATTTCGGTCAGTCCGCCTGTTCTGCTCCCCACTCTGTCTCTGGTGAATATTCTCACAACACACACCTATGGCCTGCACCCTGGTTCTTCTATACAAAAATTAAATTTAAAAAGTAAAAGTTACAAATTAAAGGGTGAGCAAAAAGGACTTAATTTCTGCACTTTACAAAGATCTCACTACAATCTGAAAAAAAAAAAAATGTTTTTCCAACTCCTATTACAGTTTAATTATTTATAAATGTGTCTCCCCAGATCATCAGCTACTCAATATTAAATTCCTTTTAGGTGTCTTTGTGTCTCTAGCACCCAATACATTGATTGTACTTAGTTGCTACTCAAATGTTTGCTAAGTAAATATTTAATTATACATGAATGATTATGACTTGGTTGAACACAACTGGATTTCACTTGAATGGGTTGAGACCTGTTAAAAATACACATTTTTCAAAAATATATAAAATAATAGTTAGAGGAACATCACTTTCTCATGTAGAACTTTGTTCCAATAGCTCCTTGTCCACTGATTCAAGGAATTGTGTCATTTTTTCATTAATTTATTCACTCCGTCATTGTTTCATTTATTATTTCATCTGTAGTGCATTTATTAGGTACCTTTATCATATACTTTGTTATAACTTGAATAAACTTGTGGATTTTTTGTTCTCCTTAAACATTTTTTTTTCATTAATACTATGGGTTATTATCTTAGCTTCTACCTGAACTTTTAATGATAAGTGAATTTCAGAACTTCTCATGCCTTCTTATTCCTTGCTGTAAAATAGAAATTATGATTCATGTACTTGTTCTTTAGGGTAAGAGATGACTAAGGAGCAATTATTTTGAGATAAATGTTTTGATGACAGACAAGGGGAAAGCAGAACGAATTCATAATGGATAACCTTATTTCTGAGAGAAGAAAATAATTTGTGGAGCTGAGTGATCCAGAGTTTTGCTCTGCCTTTGTCAAGGTTCCAAGGCTCTTTCTCACCCCTCCTGTCTATTCCTTAAGGAACATCATTTATACTTCTTCTCAGCGGTAGTAGCTTTTCTCTCATCAATTTCTTTCCCTCTCTAACACTTTAGTAGGACTTCCCTAGTCCAGCCTGCCCCTTTTCTATCTAATACAACAACGCCAAAGTATTACTAGGAACCAAATCATTTAGAGTCTAGCATTGTCCGCATATTCAATGTGTGGGTGTTCAATGTTTTCTACTCTCAGGCAAAACTTACTTAGGAAAGTTATTCCCATAACTTTCTTTGCATATCTCTTTCAAGTCAAAATGCCACTTAATCTTTCATATTCTACATCTTCTAAGAAGCTGCCTCTGTGTCTGGTTCACTTCTATTCTAAGCCCATATTAGCCTCCCCTCTACCTTCCCAAATTCATATTCTACCTATTTTGAAGATTCAGTGAATATTTCAACTTGTTCATTAAATCATATTGAGCTTTCAAATTGGAGGTAATTTTTCTCTTCTTGAACTCTAAACTCCAAAGCACTTTACCTGCAACTATCTAATGACACATAAATTTTTAATAAAACATAATGACTAATATATGATATAAAAATTTCTAATCAGCTATACAAGTTTAAGTTGCTTTACTAAACCAAACTTTCCTTTTTGGTGCAGAAGATGTCTGATTGCTCATATTTTCAGTATATGCTGTTGAATGAATATAGTATGTTTGTTGAATGAGTAAATGAAGGGATGAATGAATGGATAAAATAATGAATGATAGAGGTATTTATAGAGCAATGGTTAAGCTCTCTACTTTAATGTCACAAATAGTATATTATAGCACTGCTTTTACTGAAATGACTGGTATCCTTCACTCTCCAAATGCAGCAAAGAATCTGAAACTAAGGGAAAAATTCTTCTGATCATCAAGGAAAATAGGTATCACAGTTTTTTGTTGTTGTTGTTGTTGTTTAACTTTGGTGCATGCCCTCTATCTATCTGGAGCTTTTTCACTTAGATCTAGGTGTTAACTTAAGTTACCGATTCAATATGTTTTTAGTTGCCATAGGAACTAATAGCAACCAGGAGGACAAGTATACCATGAGGGAGAAGAGAGAATGAAAGCAAACAGCGTGCTATACCACATTTGCTTGGAGATTATGGTAGTTGTAGTGTAAGCATTCTGAGAAATAATTCAGTCATTTTTATCAAATGCAATTGATGGAGATTTATACATTACTATCAAAAAGAGTAAAATTTGCTGATTAAATGGGTCAACTTCAGATAGGACAATGGGTTATCCAGATAGGACAACTGTCAGAACACCTTACAGCTACAGACATTTTGACATCAATGAGTAATTTTGGCAGAAGAACCATGAAGAGTAAATATTACTATATCCAACTTAATGAATGGGGAGAAAGGCTCAAAAAATTAAATAACTTGTTTGAAAAGTCATAAGCTCATAAATGTCAGAGTCAAGACCCAAGTACATATATTTTGTAAACCAGCATTATTTCATTTCACTAGGTTGTGCTACTTACATTCACCCCTACTGCTTAGTAGAAACAAATGATACAATTCTGTTTTGATCAATGCATTTGCTTAGCTGAAATAAGCCTGGTGTTATCATGACAAAGGCCAGGTTTAACCAAATGTTAGGGTTATGAAGAAGTAACCTGTTCAGAACTGTATCCTGAAACTGTGTGTAAGTCTCTTAGTTCTTAATTTTCAGTGTCCATTCAGTGTCCAGGTCATCACTCAGTAAATGTATCTCCTCACCAAAGGGCTTTTTCCAGGAGACTACTTTTCACATTGATATGGGCTGGCAGTGCTGGAGAATTAGCACCCTCAAGTAAATGTATGGAAGTTTTAGCTCCCTCGCCTTCACGTGATAGGCAAGCTCTTCTGAAGTTTCGCTGCAGGATTCTGCTTGGGTCAACAAGTGTGGTGGCTGATATAACTCAATTCGCCTCTCCCACCTTCTCGGTAGCACTGTCTTGTGTCTCTGCAGGTTACCTCTGCACCTCCCACATAAATCCATGCTAAGATCTCATCTTGGTCTAGTTTTAGGAGAAGTCACCTGTGGAGAGTCTCCACGCCTGTGGAGAGAATATTGCTTTTTAGAGACATTGTTTCCTTGATCAACTCAATAAGAAGCAATACTACAGTAATAACTGATCTCTTGAGCCTTATGATTGTGATTGTGTTTTCATCTTTTTCCTCATTTAATTACTAACACTCTATGAAATAGAAAATATTATTGTGTTTATTTTATTGAAATTTGAAAGGCTAAGTAACTTGACCAAGTATTCAGCTTGGTAATGGTGGAGGCACTTAGTAGAATCTAAGCTTTCCGGTGCTAGAGTCTAGACTCTCAAGTTGCCACATGTTCAAATAGACTGATCCATATGAGTATATTATATTTCTTTGACCATCTCCTTTCGTTTCTGTATTATGCATTACCCTGAGGGTTAGGCACAAATTTTAGAAAAAGAGTAAAATGAAATAACAATAAATTCAAGGCTAAACTGATTAGATGTGGGGACCAGGTATAACTGGCCCTGTGCTGGGTGCTAGGACAGGAGTCTAAGAGAAGGAAGGTAGCTTTGACCAACAGGCAATGCAGAGAAAGTTGGGTTTTTCTCTGTGGGATTCCCCTGCAGTCACTTAAGTTATCTATTACCCCCAAACCTTATCTTTCAGAGGGCCCAAGAAGCAACAACTACTTTTAGTATCAGTTTCATGTGTAAATATTTAAATGTAATGAAGAAGCCTGTAGAAGTGTGGTTTCTCTACAATTCCCTTGGCTGCGAGAGAGTTGGTGATTAGAATAAATAATTGCTCTGAAAATAGCTCCGTCCCATTTGTTCAAACAATTAAACCCATTGAAGAAGTTAATTTATGAGAAGAATGACACACATGTTGGCAAATTATTCTGCTCATTTTGGCAGCCTTCATATTTTCTCATTCTCTTTTTTTTTCCTTCCTTTTCTGTCTCCATTGCTGTTTATGCTGTCACATCTTGGTATCTTTTGAAAGCTGATGTTTCCTACAGCAAATCTGTTTTTTTCCATCTCTAATGGAAGGTCTGTTTTATTGACTTGCTTATAAGGTCATGTTGGCTGTTTTCTCTGTTGGAGAGTCTTACCTTCTGACTTAGACCCATTACTTTTTTTTTTAAACAATGTTCATATTTCTTGCATTTTGGTGTTGATATAGCATAACTAGATAGAATCAAGTGCGTAAAATAGAAGCAAAGGACTCGCACAGGAAAAGGGCAGAAAAATCCTACTTTAAAAGTTAACTGCATTTTATTTGGGTAGCTTGAGATATTCCTTATAGGTAGAGATTTACATTTTTGTTTAAGAAGAAAAACAGTCTCTTGCTTAGTCCTGAAAGCAGTTTTCCACTTCTTGTCCTATTCTCCACTACCTTGATAATAGACTATCTCAGTGAGAGAGACCTTAAAATACCAAGGTCTCACTGATGTGTCTGGTAAGGAGTAAATATTAGCTTTGGGGGATCCTGGGACTTGGAGAAGATGGAAGTGAAAGATCACAGTAGGCAAAAAAAAAAAAAAAAAAAAAAAAGAGGGTGCTAGAGTAAGGATGGTAAGGAGGTGAGGATAAAGGTAAAGCTAAGTCAGTAAGATAATTCCAGTAGAAATAGTCCAGAGAGTTTGAAGAGAGAAAAACTCAATATTCAGCTTTTGCCTCTGATATAATCTGCTGAAATCATTCTGTAATCACCAAATGTTAGTAGAATTTAGGCTCTATGCAGTCTTGTGTAAGTAGTGCTTAGAGGACTGAAGTACACAGGGGCCATGTCCTGTGTGGAATCAAGGGACAAAAGAGAATCATACCGTGGGACCCATGTTGGTGAGTGGGCTGAAAGAAATTCAGGGAGAGCACAAGACTGAAAAGAGAACTTAATTGAGGTGGGGGGGAGGGAAGGAGGGAGGGAGGGAGAAATCAATTCTTCACATCTAAACAAAAATGAAGTTTAAAAAACACAGACCTGATTATGTCCTTTCCTATTTAGAACCTTGCAAAAAAAAAAAAAAAGTCCTTGCAGTAATTTACATGTCCCTCTATGATCTTTCTCTCTCTCTCACCTGGTCTTGCAATAAACTCTCCCTCTGATTTTGTCCTTTATCCACAGTGGTGTGTGCTCATCCCTTCCAATTTGCCATGGTTCCCCTCATCACAGGACCATTGTACTACCTGTCCATTGGTCTGAAATGTGTTCCTTATCTTCTTTGAAAAATTGACTCCTGCTTCTCCTGTACATCACAATGAATGCACCCTGTCTTCCAGAAGCCTTGTCGTTTCTGATCAATCCCTTTCTCAAAGTCCGATGCTTTAAGAAGTCCGTCAGTACACCTGTCACGACTGTAAGCTGAAGTCACTGGATTGATGCGTACCTCCCCTGCTAATCTCAAAACTTCATTCAACACATGCATCTGACTCTGACAGTGGTTATACCCCCAGGGACTTATCTAGGTCTTCCACATCATAGGCACTCAGTAAACATTTTCTTGACAAATGAAGGCAGGAAGAAGGAGGTAAAGAAGGAAGATAGGCGTGCAGAAAGAAAGGAACAAAGGATTGAAGGAAGGAAGGAAGGAAGGGAAAGGATGGATAACTATTGTCAGGGAGCTTCTAGAGTCTGCTCCGCCTGGTGTTGTTTGAAAGACAAATATTTGGAAGAGTCGTACAGTTCCTCTCTAGTTCTCAAAACTACCCATGAGTCCTGTTTCAGAGAAACTGTAGAACCACTTGGGGTAAGGAAACTGCCAAAATGGACAGCTCAGGCAATTCCTTACCTGTTTAGATGCACTCTTCTGTAGGATGATGATGATGATGATGACAAGAGTATATAAAATTCATTTTGACTACCTTCTTTTAAAATTTTCATGTGTGTGTGTGTGTAGAAAGAATGGAGAACTTTCTCTCTAATTTCAATCGTTTTAATAATAAACTAAGGACACTGGGGAAAAGAAAGTCTCTTGGTTTATCTGTGAGTCACTCTTGCTTTGGAAAGAAAACAATTTGGCAAGAAGAAGGAACACGTGTAAACAATGATCGTATGTGCTTCCCCTTCTTTTCCAAGTCTCAATTGTGCTAAGCAGCCTGCTCCCCTAGGGCTCTCGCTGACCCTCATGGTATTTACCCTGAGGCGCTAACTGTGGAGTCCTAAGTTAGGGCTGTTCTACAGACTAGAAATCCTGACCTGACTTTACCACCTCATCATTTTGTGACTTTGAGCAAGTCACTGAGCCTGCTTAACCTCAGTTTTCCCATCTTTAAAATGGACCTAATCCATCCACATCAGGGTTGTCAGTTCTCAGTGGGGTGGGGTATGGAAAGCAGTTACAGAGTAGTTGCTTCCCCTGTCTGAACCCTGTTTTCTGTGCATGTGCCCATCCTTCTCAGCTTTTTCAGAAGTGAGTTGTCTCATTATTCCCTGCAGGTGGGTTTCCTTTCTCTATACTGAAGGTACAAAAAGAAAAATAACACTAGCAGGCTTTTCTTAGTTGACTCCTAAGAAGGATCAAGTGCCAGGGCTGTTTTCAGGGAAGTGTCATATAAGGGGCTGAAGTCAGATATTCAATTCTTACGGATTCAGGGAAACCAGAACTCTCTGTGACCCGGGACATCTCTTGGCTAGTGGCCTAATGCAACATCTCTTGGAACAACTGCATCATTCAGGCCCCTGTGTTATTACTTAAGGAGAGTCTTCTCCTCCAGCTGTACCTTGGTCCCCTCTTCTCTAGAAACTGCTAGAGCAGAGCTCACCAGTGCCACTTAGAACCTTGAGAGAGGAAAGCGATATTCTGTCTGTCCTTGTTTTGGTTCTTCTAAGAGTCTTCCCTGAAGAGACTTCTGAGCAGGATTCTTGTATTTGCAGGGACTTGTCTAACCTTCAAGAAACTGACAAATGCCACTTTGCAGTGATTTCGTCTATGCTTCTCCTCTCATTCAGAAGCACCATAATTCCCCAAATTGAATTCTGAATGAGACACTGCTCACTGACCGTGGGGACAGTCAATATATGCAGAAATGGAATCAAACCTTTTTTCGCAAGCAATTTGTCTTCACTCTAGCCTGAAATTGTCTTTTAAAACTGGGGACTGGCCTTAATTCAGACTCCAACTCGATAGTTAGTGCCTGGGGATTGAATCTCTTAATGAGAAACTAAAGGAGAAGTTTGTAAAAAAAAAAAAAAAAAAAAAGAAAGAATGAATGGAGAAAAGAGGTCATTACATTATTGGACCGTCGTGGAGTCAGGTCAGGAGAGGAGCTGCTGTGGGATTTATGGGTCACTTCTTGGAGGGTGTAAATGGTGTTTCGCCAAAATGCCATCATATTTAATTTCTCTTCACCAAGAACCTTTAAGCTAAATTACTATTACTACTGCCATTCGTTTTATAAATAAGTCTGAAGAAAATTCAAAAACAGTAAATGATCTGTTGAGTATCTTATTAAGTGATAGCAACACAGTTTGTACCAGAACTGTGTGACTGGGTCAAGTTAGAACCCAAGCTTCTAAAGAACCACTGCATTATAGCGTGAGGTAGCATCCCTTAAGTTTGTGTAGACAAATTTAGTCATAGTTAACAATATCAGGTGATTCTGACTAAATGTAAAATGAGTAGAACCTTCCATAAACACTGAGGGAATCTCTGAGGAGATGCTATTCAGCACCTCAGACTGTGACAACAGTTCCTTGAGCCTTGCCTCCAGCACACAAGGATAACTGAAGCTCACCTCTTGGGTGAATTTTGCCAGACTCTTGAAAGCTAATGCTGTTTGAAAGTGAATGCAGTTTAGATCAAACATGCATTATGATCTACTGATACTTTTATCCCAATGTTCAAGTGTCCCACTCACTTTATCCCACTATAAAGAGTTCCTTAGCAGAAGGTGCTAAGAATTTGCTTATAGAAATCTTTTGTCATCAGGGAATATTCCAAGATGGCATATTTGCAGTTATATGGAATGACTTCAGCTGTTTCTGCTTCTACTTTTAAAATGTTCATTCGTGTACTCCTCCATTCCTGCATCATCTTGTTCAGTGCCTTCTATATCCACTTTTCTTGGTTTTATCATTTTGGAAACTGTCTTTTCTGTGGTGGACACTAAAGTGTCTGAAATTAACCACACCAACTGTCCTCACATTCTGTGGAAAAGGAAATACCGTGATTCAAAACCTTAGTAAAGGAAGCGTGTAGAAATTAATAACTTAGACTAGAGAGCTGTCAGATGTGTTCAGGTCCTGAAGCTCTTTGATTTAACAGATTTGGTCTTATTAAGCTTAGGATTCCACTCAGGTGAAGATTTTGGGATTTTCATATGTAAAATAAAGAGTTTGGATGTATTTTCTTCCAGCTCTGAAGTTCTGTTGGTTGGCCAAACTTCCTTTCCACTTAGCCCCCGTACACTTCTTAGGGGGAGGAATGAGAAGCTGCAGCTCTGAACTCCCCACTGATTCTGAAGAAGTCTGACTTCTCTCATTGGAGGGTGTGGTAACTCTAGCAGGAGATACTGCTTTCAGAATATGAGCTAAGCATTTGTTTACTTCATGGAGAGTAGGATTGAGGAGAGTTAGGCATATGTGTGCCAGCTCCATCTTGACTGGGATTGAATCAAGACATCTGATTTGCCATGTACTTGGGGCAAGTGATTTAACCTCAGTTTCTTCTTCATAAGAAAATTGAGCAGATAGTTAATTTCAGGGAGGTACTGACAATTAGGGGCATGGATAGTTACGGAGCACGTGGAAGAACACTTGGCTGCTAGGGAACAGTCAAGAGTTAATGGCTGTTGTTTTGTCCACTCAATAGTTGGTCAAAAATTGTTTCCCAATTTGGGAGCCCACAAAGAGTACAGTGGGGAGTGGTTGGGGATAGTGGGTCAAGCCAGAGGAATGTAGGAGTGCTATACAGGGGCGTAGGCAAGGGGTTACCCTGTGGCTTCTGGTTCAAGCCAAAGGGAAGAACAAGCATGTGCATCTGTTTCCTCAACAGAAAAACACAATTTTATATGTTTTTTTTTTTTTTGGCTGTTGGTTTGTTTTTGGTCTTCCTTTCTGTATTCAATAAATAATGATTTCTTGGTTCATTTCCATTCCCCACTCTCTCTCTCTCTCTCTCTCTCTCTCTCTCTTCTTTTTGTCTTTTCATTCCTGTTTCCCATCTTTTATTCTGTTTTTTTTCCCCTTCCTTCCTTTATTTCCTCTCTCAGATATAAAGTCCCATCAGGGGTGGGCAAGTGCCTGGGCACGTGGTGGAGCTGGGGAAGTGTGTGAGGGGAATGCCAGGCAAGGCGGGAGTCTATTTTGGCCTCCTTTGCTTTTGACTTCAAGCTGGGCTTCTCTCCTGACTGGGAAAAGGCCAAATAGGCCTGTGACTTATTGATCGAGACTACAAGAAAAAATCATGTTGGCAGGAGGCGGGCAGCCCTGCATCCAAATGAGCCTGGGCCTCATGGTGGGAGGCCTGGAAGGGAGCGCTGGCCATTCCGATGGAGGCGGCAGAGCAGGCCAGGTTTTGGAATGAGAAGGGGGAGACTGCTATGTGGTGGGGTCTCAGCCTCCGGGGAAGTCAGGACACCTAGTCTCCTCCTATTCTGTGGTAGGGACAAGATTCACAGTGCCTCTGGAACAGGAATGGGACGGGCTTCCAGAAAGCTCAAGCTCATTTGTCAGGAGGCTCACTGGGATTCCTAAGCATTGTCACTGCTTGTTGCTGTTTATAGTGAAAACCACAAAATGCAGCCCTGCCAACTAATCTCAAACCTTGCAGGGAATCAATACCAGTTTCAGACTGTCATGAAAAAAAAAAAAAAATAAGCACTGCCATTGTGGATTGGGAGTAGCTTTTTGATTGGATGACTGTGTCTGAGGACAGGAATAAAAATAGGGAGAAAGCTACAATTGAACATGTTAGACAATGTACTTACCGCTTTCATCTTTTCCAGTTTCATCCTCCTATTTATTACCTCTGATACTCAAAACAACCATGGAGTTGAAGAAGAACTTTGAATGAGAAGAGGTACACACACTCAAACACACACAGACACACACACACACACACTGGCATAAATAAACCTAATAACAGACATACTCTTCTTGATTCAGTAGACATTGGAAGGAATCTTAAGTGTCTTTCATATTTTTCTGGACAAAGAAAAAAGTTCTATACAAAATTCGGGTGTGGGGAGGAATCGGCAATCATCCTAGTCTTTCTTAAATATCTCCATGATCTTATTACTTCTATAGCAGCTCGTTCTACTAGTAGCTCTGAGAGAATCTGACCATACCTCAGGGCATTTGACCATACCTCAGGGCTTCTGCTTTTCTGTATGCCTAGGTTTAACATGATGGAAGAAATCAGCTCTTTATTACTGATATGATACCACCAGCTCACCGAGGCTCCAAGGCCAGCAGAAGTTCTTCCCTAAGTTTTCTTCTCTGCAACGACATTAACACCACTGTCCCAGCTCAGATGGGTGGGGCTAGTTCTAGAAGAAAGGCAGCACCAGAACTGTATGATGCTGCATTCCTTATAGATACTGTTCCCCTTGATGCATCCATCCTTCATGTATTTGGAGGCATTTTTCCTCTTAATCATTCTTTACTCACAAGAAGGAACTTGTCTTTCTGTTTTAGAGCATTCTGTGGGAATTTGCTCCATGTTCTCAGGGAGAGGGTGGAAATCATCTATGCAGGTGACATCTTCACAGCACCATTAGTTTCTGTACTATACCCCAACTGTATCAGGACAAAACACATAGTCCTCTACCCTGGGTAGACTACCCTAGCCTTTCGAGGCTCCTTAACTCACTCATTGGTGTCAAGAGAGTATTCATCTCTTTTCCTTTAGCCTAGGGTCTTTTTGTCAGAAGTCCCCAGTATGTCCACCCATTCATGTACACTTTAAGTGATCCTACACATGCATTTAGAAGATGTGAAAATCCCAGCTCTAAGTGCAGTCCCTGAGGTATTTCTCAGATCCCCCTCTTCTAACTTGATCTCCTGATTCTCTTGCCTAGACGATAACTTGGTAATTTTTCTTTAACACTTTTATCAGAAAAGAGCCTGAGCCTCACCTAACTTTATGCCAGAGCAAAGTACAAGTTACACTCTCCCCTTAGCCTAATTTTTGGGGATCCTGGTATCCAGATCAGATGTCATTGGCCATTGCCCTAGAGAGAAGAAAGGACCAAAAGTCTAACCTGCAACCCAGAGTTTCCATCATTATTTCTCTACTGCAGATGAAATCTTAGTTAGACACAAAGTAGACTTTCTCCATCAATACAAAGACAAAGTCTATCTACCAGTAACATCCACTGGCATTCTGTGGGTCTCATGCTGTCCTTTAGGAATGAATATTAATTTGGCAAAGGACTAGGACCAGGGCAAATGCAACCAAGTCTAAGGAGATTGATGTTAGGCATAAGGAGTTTTAAAGTAGCATTTCTTCATTAACTGTAGTCCTCTAATGGAATTCAGAGTTCCTGGTGGAAAAAAAAAATTAAACAATTCTGTATTGGATAGAGGTTTATTTCCATTACATTGGAGGTCAATGAGCATGTCTAGCAGAAACATTTGCAGCTGATTCACTGTCTACCTGTTTGTCCTCACCCACCCATTTCTGCTCCCCTCTCCCCTCTCATATGCACACTTTTGCAATGAGGAAAGCTCGTGTGACTAGTTCTGGTCAATCTAGGGAATGGGCTCTATGTCTAAGTAATGTTATCACTTCTGGAACAAAGCATCTAACAGCTTGTATGGAAACTGCCTGGGGGTTGAGTCAACACCACAGTATAACTTCCCCAGATAATCACCCAACTTGCATGAGAATTTACAAGATTTTTTAAAAAAATGTTGTATGAGATTTCAGGCACAGTTCCCTAGGACAGATGAACCTACATCACCATGACAGATAATGCCTTTGTCAGTGTTTAACAGAGATTCCCATTTGGCTTTTGGAATTGTGGCTGTGTTCTCCAAGGCTCCACAGCACCCTTGTTAGATATGTGTGCCAGCCTCTGGAAAGCACTCTCTAAAAAAGAAATGGGCAAGGAGATAAGATATGGGCAACTATGTTGCTTGTGGCTTATGTGGATCTCTTTAGTGTCATGGGCCTGATTGCAGAGACTTGGCTTCTGCAGAAATTCTGATCTTGCCATGTATTCTGGTTCATCACTGTGTTGCTGGAGCCAAATAAAATCTTAGAAGAGAATCTTCATGTTGGTAATTCCTAAGTGTGCTAAACAGATGCCACTGAAGGTAATGAGAATGTTACAAACTTGAGATCAGGTTTGGAATTGAAAATTTAACAGATGCATGTTCTCTGGAGATGTCACAGCAGCAGCCAGACTTCAGGTCTCCAGCCTTATTTTGTGGCCCATGAGAGATGGCTCTTGCATGACGGCTAGGCTACTGAATTTTCTAGTTGGAGCTATCGATATTATCTGATAGGGTTCTTTGCCCTTCTCTCTCCCTCAGGAAGGTTTTATCAGATCTTTCTTGTTGCCGTTAACAAGGTTGCCCCTCTAGGGAGGGAAAGAAGATCAGATGCTGATCATTACCTACCACAGGTCACAGAATGTTCTAGTCACTCTCTTGTATGCTCTCTTATCCTTCACTCTTAGATGAGTTACATACCAGAGAAGGAACAAAGGACTTTGGACTCTCACGAACTTTGGTTCAGAATCCCACTTCTGTACTGCTAGCTGTGGGACCCAGAATGAATCATTCTGAACCTATTGTTACAATTCTCCCAGAAAATACTATTATGTCCACAAGGCACTGTTGAGGGGAGGAGGAGGAATTATGAGGACCTTGCTGGTACTATTGCTGGAACATAATAGGGATGGACTATAACCTTCCAACAAGCTGACTATAAAGACCTTGTTATTCCCTTACACAGATGAATTTAACAACCATAGTTGTTAAATATCTCACCCTAGATGACATAATGGTGGAGGCAGGCTTCAATTCAATTTGGTCTGTGTCTAATTTAATTGCAGCTATGATGACAGAATTGCATAGTTACGGCATAGATCAGATAGCTTGCAAAACTTAAAATATGTATCATCCAGTCTTTTAAGGAAACAGTTTGCCATACTGGGAATTGAAAACTAGAGTATAGAACTTCAGTGTGTTGAAGAACTCTGAAGCAGAGACATACATCAAGGGCTCCATATTAGTCAAATAAATTTGGGTGTAACACAGGTTAAATTTGGCTCATGGCAGAGAGAAAAAATTTTTCAAATTTGCCTTTGATGTTAAGAAGCAACATGAAGCTATTCAACAAATGCTGCAGCTGATATACAGTTTAACTGACATTTTTTATTAGAGAGAGGGAACTGTATCCTATAAATTGTTTTTCTTTGTGGGAAAATGGTACATAGGAGTATCACATGACAGTATGATGTGTATGATGAATTGAGTTACAGTGCTTCAACTGTGACCCCCAAAGAATAGTACCCCATCCACCACAGCAGGCCTTGAAGATTGTGTTTGCTGGATAGTCAAAGCCTGGAACATTCTGAGAGGACACATTGTGCTTTACTCAATATTGAAGGAGGTAATAAATTCCAGGACTCTTCAGATTCTTTCTGGGTAACCACAAACAATTTGATGCTTTACTCCAAAAAAGCAGAATATCCTATTTTGATTAAATCAAAAGTGGTTCTTCCTACACAGCATCCCATGGAGTCTCTTATTTCCTATATCTTTAATGTCTGCTTAATAAAATCACACATTCAATTATTTAAAAGTGTCCAGAGCCAATAGGAGATATCCTACCTGGTGCTTAAAGCTTAGAAATCCAATTTGCTTTGCCTTCATTGCAAGCAGGTCAACCCGGGTAGATGGTGATGAAAACTATTAGACACTTTAGAATCATTTTGAATAGCTGAAATACTTGGTGCACCAATCTCATCTATACCTGAATAGATGAATTTCGTTATTGATGTTATCAGAATTGACATTTCCTTAGGTTTTCATTTATTCTCTCTCCAGATTCATTACCTGTCTTCAGACTGTTAATATACAATATACTGAGTTTTTGCAATTTCCACTGTGATTTTTGTCTATACAAGAATTCTCAGAAAAACTGTGGTTTAACCCATCACTAGCTGTTAAGCTAGACAAAAAAAAAAAAACTCAGCAGAGTATCCGAATCTTCTTTAAAGATGTCCAGCTTTTCTAAAGTAATCACATAGATTTTACTTAAAGAAAACAGTTGCATAATTATTGAAGACAACTAGACAAATTTTCCCAGTAAAAACTGAGGAATATGAAGTTGAAAGACATATCCATAATTGAATTTTTATTCAGTCCTTAATATTGAATATTGATATTGAATATTAATGTTCTGTTTATCGACAGTATGTTGATTATATGTCAGTTTACATTAATTTAAATTTTACTACGAAACAATGTTTCAATTTCCAGAAACATACAGATATGTCTTTCTACCTCTAAATATCAACTTGGCTTTTCCTAAACTGACTCTTTTATTAAATCAATTATCCTGATATTAAAAAAATGTATTTCATCTATATTCACTCCATCGTAAGTGATCTAAGCTCTATCCCAGGAGTATAACCAATGGAAAGTGATAATCATGTAGTAGAAATTAAAACAAAGTGCTGTATGTTTATTTCCTTATAGTTATTAATATGTTTAATATATAATGCTACTAACAGCTCTTAAATAAATCAGTTTATATTAGCAGAAATATTTAATTGTGAAATTGTACGATTTAATAAGGTTACAGAGATAACAGGATGCTGACTTGGGAAAAATGATTTATATAGTAATTATTGTCCTTATTAGCTGAATGACCATTACATTTCTTAGTAAATTAGAAATATATTACTCTTAATCCTGGACCCAAATTACTTACGACCCTACATGTCAGAACTCGGTACCGATGCCCTATGCTTTAGCCAAGTGAAACACATTTCACTTCTTTGTTTTTTTTTTTTTAAGATTTATTTATTTATGCATACAAGAGCTGGGTACAGGCCAGAGTCATGGGAGGTGAGAGGATTCACCAGAGACAGAGTGGGGAACAGAACAGGCAGACTTACTAAAACACACTGCTGAGGGGAACAGCAGGCGAGGCAGGAAAGGTCTACTGCGCCATGTGGGTCCCCTCTCTGGCCGGCAGCAGCGATCGAACTCGTGCTGTAGTGGCTGCGTTTTCTTCATAGTGCATTGCTTAACCCACTGCGCCACCAGGGAGGCCCCACATTTCACTTCTTTGAAGCAAGCATTTTTAAAATTGTTATTCAGCAACACCTCTCTTAGCACTTTTTTACATATTATGTTACTATTAGTGGTTATTCTAGTCTAGTGATTGATAAAATGTGGTTCCCAGAACAAACGTGGTTCCCACATTAGCAAACCTAGGAACGCATTAGAAATGCAAGGAACTAGTCCTAGTCACAGAGCTGGAGCCCACAAATCTGCCTTTTCGATCTTTTGGAGTGAGTCTAATTCATACTGAAGTTTGAAAACCATTCCCTGTTCCAAATTTTTTGCCTTTTCTCTTCATTTTTTCTATATGCTTCAAAGTTGTCTTCTTTACCTGATTAAAAATATTTTTTCTCTTGTCCCATCTGAAATGCCTGCCTGGTTACGCTCTTCTCTGAATTCTCTTGGAGTGAGACAGAGACATCGTGAAACATAGCCATTAAACCTTGCTTTATGGTTCCTTGGCAGTAGTTATTATCTCTTCTCCAAACATTCAAGCCCCAGAAGCCAAGCACTGTGTCATATTCTGCTCGCAGATAGCACGGTAATTGGTGCTCAAACAGAAATTATTTCTAACACATGCTCTCTACTACCACAGACTCGTGTTTGCCTCTGAAGTTTTTCTAATGCTTTTTTACTGCTCTGCAATAGTTATTCCTAACTCATTGCTAAAAAAATTCTTATTGAACTCCTAGTCCATCTCCCATCTCTCAAGACCTCCCTAATCAGAATTTGTATGACCTCTAGCTAGAATGGGTTCCCTTACAGGAGACTGAGCCCCCATCAAGATGAATTGGAAAAAGTTGGAGATGAGTTAAAGTAAACAAGAGCACTTTAAGATGTCTGCACAAAGAAGTTTGGATCTCCGAGGAAGGAAACATCCCATGGAGCATATCTAAGTTTGTTTTTCTATTATTTTTCCTCTGGGACCTTCACAGATTCTTGAGTCAGGAACCAAAGGGTGAGAAGTTGAGTACTAAATTGCTGCTAAGGAACTGAGAGGTTCAGAAGAGCTTTTCACATTTTCATGAACTTGTAGAACTAAAAAAAAAAAAAAAAGAATTTTCTTTTAAGGATGACAAAGTGATTCCCTTTGATGCATCAAGATCTTTACTGATTACTACATATCTATGCTGTGGATTGCATGTCATTTCCTCAAAATTCTCTGTGCAAATTGTACACCCCAATATGACTGAATGTGCAATAGACACTTTAAAGAGGTAATTGAGGTTAAATGAGGTCATAAAGGAGGGATCCCATCCTCTATACCTAGTGTCTTTGTGAAAAGTGGAAGGGACACAACATATTGCCCCCTCTGCTTGAACACAGAGGACACACGAGGATCCAGTGAGAAGATGATCAAACTGCCAGCCAGGAGGTGAGAGCACATCAGCTACCTCACTGACCTTTGATCTTGGACTTCTAACCTTTAGAACTCTCAGAAAACAAGGTTTTGTCATTTGCATTGCCTATGCTGTGGTACGTTGTTATGACACCTGGACCACCTAATTATTTGGACATGGGAAATCTGCATGAGCAACTGAGTTCAGTAAAATTCCAAGACATTAGGTCAATATACAAAAAGCATTTGTATTTCAATATGCCAACAGCAGATATAAAGATCATTTTAAAAGGACACCCATTTTATAATAGCATAAATCATAATGAAATTGTAAGATAAGTAAACAATAAAACTATAAAATATTATGAAGTCTCAAATATTGGAGTGCCAATGAATAGAGTTAAAACTTAGTGTCTGTACTTTGCTCAGCAGAACAATGTTGAGAGACACAAAATAGGTAAGACAGGGAAACTGATAGAGTTGCCATAGGAACCTGGCCATGAATTCACGTGACCAATAGGGACTATCAAGAATTCTGGAAAATGCAGGAACAAGGCAAACAGAACCAACAGGATACTTGTGTAGAAGACCCACTGAAACCTGATGTCTCAGCAGATAGCAACTGGCAGATAACAACTCCCTCAGTCATGAAAAGCCCACCAGAACATATTATCAAAGGGAGCCCCGAATCCTTCTTGAACAAAGCACTTTTTCTATCTTGCCTGCTGTTCCTCTCAGCAGTGTACTCAATAAATCCATCTTTCCTATGCTCCACTGTCTCTGGTGAATTCTTCACCCCCATGCCTCCAGCCTCACCCTGATGTTATACCACCATGTTTAATTCATAAAAATATACCTTGTTCATGTACTGGTCATGTCATAAAAATAAGTCTTTTCCAAATTTGGGCTAAGGAATCTTTAAGAAAGTTCTTAGTTCTTATTTTCTTCTGGATCAGGTAACTCAGTACCATCATCCCTTCCCAGGCATCAATGCCCACAGCCCTGCACTATTTCCCAACACCAGCCTGTGTTTGCAAATTGTCCCTTTATTAAAATGTCTTCAAATTATTCTAAACCGTGTCAACTATTCCCCAAGGGGACCTGGCTAATAATTTATTAAGCACTTATTCCTTGCCAGACACTTGCTAAGATCTTCATATTCATTACATAATTTATACTTGACAAAGCAGCTCCATGAGGTAAATATTGTTGTTATTATAATATTCTTTTTACAAATGAGTCAGTGTTCACATTTGGAGTCTTGACAAAATTTACACAGATAATAAGTAGCAGACGTGGGACTTGATTCCAGTGCTATTAATTACAGGACTGTGGAGTTAAAGATCCTAACCATCATTAATTTTCATCATTTTATGGTTTTCTGATAATGCCTCATTGCAGTGCCTAGTATTAAAAAAGTTCATTTACTTAAGATTTCAGTTAGTCATGCCACAACAGTGAAACTAAAATTACTATCATATATTGCACATAGATAAATTGAAGCCAGCACAGGTTAATTTCTTCAGTATTTGACAGGGAAATATTTAAAAGAGACAAGGATCAGGCGTCTGGGTCTGGTATTATATATAAGTGAATAGTCATCCCTTCCAAATAAATATACTCATCCATTTTTTATGATATTTGGAATTACATATGCTATAAAACTGTTAAATATGATTATATAATGTAGTATGTATATGTAATGTGTCTATCTATGCACATATAATATTCATCTAAATATGTGAAAGTGTTGTGCATATTATGTGTTTGAGAGCTACATAGTGAGATAGGAGCTTAGGAGAGAAATATTAGAGACTGGGGGCCTCCCTGGTGGTTCAAGGAGTTAAGCACTACACTTTAAAGCATCCATAGCCACTGCAGTATGAGCTCGATCCCCACTAGGGAGGTGACCCACATGGCACAGCAGACCCCTCCTGTCCCACCCACTGTTCCCCTCAGCAGTGTGTTTCAGTGGATCTACCTCTTCTGTTCCACACTCTGTCTCTGGTGAATTCTCTTACCTTTTATACCTCTGGCCTGTACCACAGTTCTTGTATGCATAAAAAAATAAATCTTTTAAAAAAAGGAAAGAGGTTTAAAAAATTAAATTGTCCATGTAAGTTATTACATGGAGTTGTTATTGTTAGCTTTTGTTCTGGTCCTAGGGTATTAGAAGTTAATTGATTCAAACCCCAAATTTTCAAAGTTCAAATGAATTGCCCTCCCATATGACTGGAGAGAAGCATGTTTCAGCTGAGTTGTAGACTTATTTTTCTTGTCTACTCTTTGGCTACCCACAATCACTCAGCCCTAAGCCAAGAGTATGGCCAAGAAAGCTTCTGGAGACAGAGATTCTAAACTCCTCCTTTAACTGACCTCCTAAAGAAAGGTAGCAAGCTGCAGATCGGTCCTAGCCACTTCCTCCAGCCTAAGGCAGGTTGTAATATGGATTTCAAAGGAAGCTCCTTTTTGTGGAACTCATTTTATGTCTACATATTCTTGCTGTGGGTATAAGTGCTCCTGTTTTCCTCTCTCACACTCAGAGAATGTATATTTTAGGGAAGTTTGTTTAAAAGCAAAGATACACATATCCTATGATTTTGTTCTGTCTAAAGAGGATGCTTTTTTAAAGGAATTAAGAGTGCATAGCCTATGCTTGTCTGTGTATGTGTGTGTGTACACATAGGTGTATTTAGATCCCTTTTCTTTGATAACATCCTCCTATCAGATCATCCTTTCTTGGGTTTTGGGAGAGAGAGGGGAAGAAAAGAAACTGTTGTGAGGAATGACGGCATCCTCTCCAACAGCAGGATGATCGGTCCTTTGTCATGCGTTCACTTCAGTGTCTAATGGAAAAGATATTTTTGTGTGTTCGTTTAAGTACTAAAATGTATTCATTCAATGACCATAGGTAGCTATGAAAGCAAGGATGTGTATTTCAAACCCCAGAAGCAAATGAATATTAGTTGCGGATGGTAAGAAAGCCAGTGAGAGTCTGTTCTGGTCCCTAATGGGGCTTGTTCTTTTCAGGACTTACTGAACATCCCATACTGGTGTATATTTCTATTGGGTTTCTACATTTACAATGGAATTTGCAAGTTGTTCTATGGAACTTTAATATCCTGTCTGTCAGCTATCAGTCAGGCAAAAATGCAGGTACCTCAGTGTTTCCTGCCTGGTGTAGGCATCTCGGTCCCTGTTGGAGGAAGCAGTCTACGTCTAAGTATGATTGAACAGAACTGAAAATAAGCTATTAAAGAATCTGGGTCAGTGGGTCCCAGTGTGTTTAGAAAAGCATTGCTATTGTGTAGGCTTTATTGTGATATTTCGTACTTGAAATCTTTTGTCATTAGTATTTCTTGAATTTCCAGAAAAAATATTGAAACCTGACAAATTCATTCCTAAATATCAACCAATGAAAAATCCCAAATTTAGTTAAATGTAGAAGGTCAAGTTGTGAGATACTATGCATAAATTTAAATTTTGTAAAGCTCCCAGAATTCAGTAAATATAGAAGACAGAACAAAAAGAGACAAATATTTTCCAATAAGACGTAGATTATTTCATTTCATTTTTTCTTTCTTTTTCTGGGAATGTAGTGGTCCCTTCTCTCTTTTTTAAGCTATGAACAACTCCTTAAAAGTTAAATAAAGTTTCCCTTCTTTTGCTCCAAAAGCCCCTTTCTAATTTCTTTTCAAAGATATATTTTTTTTATTTTTATTAAAGATTTATTTATTTATGCATACAAGCACTGGGGTACAGGCCAGAGGCGTGGAGTGGGGAGGTGAGAGCATCCACCAGAGACAGAGCAGGGAGCAGAACAGGCAGATCAAGGAAGTACACTGCTGAGGGCAGCAGCGGGCACAGCAGGAGAGGTCTGCTGCACCATGTGGGTCCCCCGCCTGGCCGGCAGCAGGGATTGAACTCGTGCTGCAGTGGCTGTGGTTTGCTTCATAGTGTGTTGCTTAACCCACTGCGCCACCAGGGAGGCCCACTTTTCAAAGATATATTTTATTTATTTATGTATAAAAGATCTGGAGTGTAGGCCAGAGGTGTGGAAGTTGAGAGAATTCACCAGAGACAGAGTGGAAAGCAGAATAGGAACATCTGTTGAAATACACTGTTGAGGGGAGCAGCAGGCGATATAGGAGAGTTCTGCTGTGCCATGTGTGTTAGCTTGCTGGCCTGGGATCGAACTTGTTTTGCAGTGGCTGGAGATAGCTTAATAGTGCTGAGACTTTAACCCCTGCGCCATAGGGAGGCACAGACCCCATTCTAATTTCTACCATAGCTGTACCGACATATCTTTTAACTTGCTACTTGTCCCATTGGGGAAGGAACATTGTTTTTTGATATTTGTCCCATCCTTGGAGTAAAACTGAATGTCCCCATAGAATTGCAGGACTTGTCTTATCAGATCCCTACTACTTCTCCAACTAACTTCAGTCCTTTCACATTTTCTGGGTACATTCAGTCACACTGGCATTTTGTTGTTTTGTCTCTAGAAATTCTATTCTATTTACCAAAATTCTGTATTCTATAGTCTACCTTGATATACACAGGATACAAATATAATTATGATTATGAAGATATTATTTACTTAGTTTTTATTTGGCATTAGTAACTTTACTAGGTATTACACTTGATTGATTTCCTTATTTATTACTTATATCAGCATTATAATGTAGGCATTAATAATTTTGTTTTATAGAAAAGAAATTGAAATGTACAGAGGGTAAGAGGGTAATGCTGAAGTTATGTGTCAAATTTGTTTCTGGAGCATTCTCCTGTACTACTTCTTGCTTTGTATGGAATTTTCTGGACTTCACAAATTGTCCTGCCATCTACAGGAATGGTCTTCTCTGAAATACAAGGGAATAAGAAAGCTTACTGTGGCTGTAGCTCCTGCACATGACATCAGGGTGACTCAAAACCAACTCATTTTCTATACAGGGAGCTTGACTTTATGTGTCAGGGGCTGCCTACAGAAGCTCACTCTCTGCCTCCCTTTACTCTCCCACCTGTAAGGTCTTGCTCCATCAGTATTGCCGACACCAATTGCTTTAACTTTGAAGTACAGTTTTGTTTCTTTGTTCAGTCTGTTTTTTGATTAGCCACTTTTTCTATTTTGACTTTGTCTCCTAACACCTTCTTGTTCTGAAGATACAGGCTCATAGTCTACCCTCCACAGAGCACACATCTATCCATATAATTCTGATTCCTGAAATCCCCGTGTAAGGCTGAGTTTCCAGGTCATTGAATGCTGAAGAGAAGGAAATGAATATTATTACATTTGCATGTATTTGTAATTTTCTATAGGGTTATCCTATATTCTAGAGTACATACATAAATCAACTCAAATATAATTAGTTTTCTCCATCTCCCACTATGAAAGGCAGTCTAAGGGAATGGTCTTTTCAGATAAAATAGTGGATAGAGGATAAACTCAGATATATTGTTAGAATTCCTAAACAAGATTTTATTCCATGTATATTTTAAGCTGATTCTCAGTGGGAATCATCTCAATAATGAGATAAAAACAGATGTTGAAGTTAAGCAGGGCAATGATATAATCTATATGACTTTGGGAGAGTTACCCCAACTCTCTTTGTGTAAAACATAAGTGATAATAATAGTACCTATCATGTAAGTTTATCATGCTAATAGAAGTAATTCTTATAAAACTTTTATCCTAATACCCTGTGCAGATTAAATAAATACTACAGGCATTACTATTTTTTTATTCTCAATAGTAAGTAATCTTCAAATACTGTAATAGGATGACATAGTCTGTTACTTGGAGGTAGATCTTAAAAACTAATGTGGGTGATGAAAGTTTTAGTACTATTAGAACTGATACAGAAGTCATGATGAAAAACTAACTGGATATTGATTGATCCCTCAAAACCAGACAAGAATTGGCTTCTACATTAATACTTAAAACACAATAGAGAACCCAAGAATGTATAATACCAGTAATGACCTTTCTTATATTTTGGTCCAAAGCCTACCCTGTGGGTTGCCTTACCTTTATAAGATGATACTGAGAAAAAATATAAGCACTTGGCATTTCTGTTATGAAATCAAAGAACCAGATATCATCCTAACTTATTTGTGTTTGCTTGTGTGTGTATGTCCCTGAATATGGGACATGTTCTATTGAGTTTTAAGTGGAAGTTACACAACTTCTGAAGCCTGACCTTGGATCATCTGGGTTGCACATAAAAAAGATTTTGGACTTTTAATCAGAACATGACTCTATCCAGGCACAAAGAAGAAGAGGATGAGGAGGATGTGAGGACAACCTCAAAGCTCTGTGGATTGTTAATAGCTTTTTGTCCATCTTCTTCTTAACGAGGTAGATAAAAAGAGAGACTTCTAATTAGAGAGTTGGAACTGTGCAAAGCATAGCTATAAATGACCTTGATTCTCTGTTGATTCCACCCCTCATTTTATACAGGAAAAACCTGGGGCCTGAGAACATGGGTCACTGGCTGAAGTTCCTATGAAAGAGAAATGTTTTTCACTGTGACAAAATATAAAGAACAAAATCTTCATGATTTTAAAGTGTCCAGTTTAGAGGAATTAAGTATGTTCACATTGTCATGAATCACTAGTTTCTGATTCAAAATAATTTGATGTAGATATATATCTTTTATGGAATCTTCCATCTCTGGCTCCTGAAAGGGACACCAGCTCTCATAAGATACTGAATTCTAAAAATGTACGAAGAGTGTACCAAGAGTTGGGGGAGCCCAAATTAAGGAAAAACACCTACTACAACCATCCCCTTTGTTTCCATATTACATTATACACTTAGATACTATCTAGATTTAAAACTGTAGCAACAACAGAATTTCTACCTGACATCATACAGTATTCTATAAACAAGATAAAGTGTTCATTTCTCATCTCTTAAAAGGCAGGACAGTGGAATATTTATAACATGTTATAGCATTATAGCCTCTCATTATGGAGTAGTTTACTTTCATGTTGTCACTGATTCAGTCTGTAGTGCAGGCAGCTCTCCATCTCTCCTATGACTTGATTGTTCCAATCTATTTATATATAATTTTGAAAATCAAGTTGCCATACAGAGTCCATGCCAGCATTTGACCAGGATCCCTATAGCATTTTAGTTAATGATGAGGACTATAGAGCCAGAGCTGCCAAGGAAAAAATCCAGTCAGTTGCATCATATTCTTGGCTTCTGATCATGGACAACTTACTAACCGATCTTTGCTCCTTGCTTATTTCATTTGTAAATACCTACCCCCTATCTTTTTCGAAGGATGCATAAAGTGTTTGGAAAAGAATTGGGAATTAATTAAGTCACAACATGCATATATTTTCTGATCTCTTCATCAATTCAGTATATAGTTGTACAATAGGGCTTCTGATGTGGAGTAATACAATATACTAAACACCAATAGCATATCTGGCATAAAGTAGTAAGGCAAAGGAAGAGGGAAATAGAATTTTATTGAAGGTAAATAAGCAGTAAGCTGGAAACCATGCTCTTTCACATACAGGGTCATAACTGGTATTTTTCTTTCTGTCTCCACTACCAAGATCTTGTTTCCTGTAAGCCATCTGCTTGGGTATGAAAAACCAAAGCATGGTACCAAAAAAAAAAAAAAAAAAAAAAAAACAACAAATTAAAAGTATTTGGGAATGTGAAAAAAGAATGCCTGTGCTTTGAAATGCCAAATTCTTCCACCAAAATCTCTCTAAGCTCTTACTAACAAGAATACCCTGACTTGTCCATTTATGAACTGGGCACACTGAGCTTCATTTCTGTATCTCCAGTACCAATGGCTTCACGTGAATGGTTTTTGAATATTCAATAAATATTTTTTTGAAAGGAAATCCTCAACAGCTAGAATGTAAACACTGGAAGGCAGAGATTTATACTATTTTATTTACTACCATATTTATACCTGGAATATGATAGATTCTCAACAAATATGTATCAAAATACATAAATTAACATGTACAATCAAGGAGAAAACAAAAACACATGATTATAAAAAGTACTGGAAAAAATCAGTTCTAGAGACATGAAAGAATGAAACTGAGAATAAGTGGTTGAGATATTTCTTCTTAATCATAAATAGCAAATATAACAAGCAAATATGATTTGGATAGAGTTGATTCAACACCTTTATGATTTATTTCAAAAACTACCATGAATTCTAGCACTCAGTGTTGAGTAATATTTTTCAAAAGGTGATGAGTAGCTAGAAAGATGGATATAAGAGAGAATTCTGTAGGTGTCCGTGATAGCTTCTTTGACAGTGAGCACTAAAATTATATCCCATTATTTAATATTGTGTGCAAATTGGGAGAAAATAGGGCCTGATGTAATTTATGACCCATCTCTAAGGAAGTTAGCACAAGGTCCAATTGTTTTCTGGATGACTTTTACTGATTTAGTCAGCTTTCTCTCTTTTTTTTTCAAAATCTTAGTTCTCCCCTTTAACATGAGAAAGTGAGAAAAAAGTACCATTTATAATTTAATAGAAAAGAATTTTTTTCTAACATTTAAAAAATTTAATTTTAAATTTTTATACAAAGGATAAAAAATCAGTTTGGAAATCCATTTTAGAAGTAGTGAAAGTAGGTTTGGTATTATCAGAATTTCTGGATAAATATTATATAATTTTCAAAATTAGCCATCTGACTTAAGGGGTTATAACAGAGGAAACATTTAAATTTTACCTAGGATGCATGGTACTTTTTGCATTTTGTCTCTAAGTGCCAAAATGTTAGCTGTGTCTCAGAACCTTATAATATATATCCCTGTCTTTTTAGACCAATCCCAAGAGTGGATTAAACAGTGGAACCATATTAACACTAATCATTCAGGTTTAGTTTTTGTCAATACTTATGCCAAACAATCTAATGTAACATCTTCTTCACCTAGAGATCACAAACTATCTCTCCTATATGTTTATAAATGTGAATTGTCTTAACACATGGAATCCAACTTGTCCTACAGGAAATGAGAAGAGGCCACTGCAAAGGACCTCTGCTGACCGTAATGGCACCTCTTCTTATAGATTCACCATACATTTATACTCGCCCTACAAGCATGTTTACTTGCAGTATGTGTAGTACTTACACAGTACATGTAAGCTCGATGGCTTATCTGCATGCAAATAAACCGTTTTATACCTGATACACCCTTTACTCTCTCTCATCACTCTGGGAGTTGGTGTTTCTTTGTTTACAGTTCCCAGGGTGTCAATAGATGTTAACTAGTGAAAAAACAGCAGCGTACCATCGCCCAAAATAAAAACCAAGAAAATAACAAAATAAAGAGAACTGGAGAAAGTATAACTTGAATTTCTTTAGTGAGTTTCTGAGAAAGGATTCAAGCATTTTGTAATCCTGAGAGTCTCATCCAGGAAGGAAGCAAAAGTGACATAAATCCAATGTTGATTTAAGTGGAATCTGCTTCTCACTAAAAGTATTTCGGTATCCAACATGGTACTCATGAGATACCATTTCTCTTCTTCCTTTTCTCTCCTTGCTAGTTCTCTTCTTCTTTTTCTCTCTTTGCTTTTTGCAAAGGTCTTTTATTTTCTCTGTAACCTGTATAAAATGACAAGTTCCTTGAAAATAATATCCACAAGAAATCACATCTGGTTTTACCAGTCTATAAAAAAATAATTAAAAGTTAGTTCAGATATTATGGACTCTTTCAAAGTATATCTTATTTCACATCTAGGAAGAAACTTTTAACATAAGAATTTAACAATTCTTCCTCACATACACTGAAGTAGTGAGTATTCTGTGTCATTTTTATGATATCAACCTCCATGCTCTAGACTCTCTCCCTAAATTGATGTCAGTTGTGAATTTTGATGCTCTGGCTTCTGTCCTTACACTTTCCCCCAGTGAGCCCTTTTTTGGGTATATTAACCAAGATTTTCAGGCTTCCTTTTTTTCTCTTTTTTACCTTGTACACTATTATCAGATTCTGTAAAATAAAGAATATTTTGGTACGGGGTGAATAAAGCAAGAACAACTAATTATCTAACTTATTTCATGCTATCTCTGTCACTTGCCCATTTTTAAAATCTGCCTTTTTTCCTCTTCAAAATAAAATTATCTTAAAATATATTAATGTTAATATAATTACGTTTTAGAAAACTTTGAATAATATCTTGAAATTGTGGATTTCTATGAACTCTTTTCTCAACCAGGGAAGCTAAATCTTTTTCTGCTTTAGATCTCTTCATCTAAATTGGGTTGTGTTGCAATCCTGTCGTCTGTGTCTATGCCTCTTAAATAGGAACACAGGAAATAAACAGCATTCCCTTTTTTAAAAATAATGTTTTTACCTTATCTTTATTGATAAGACATATCTATAAAATTTCAGATGTCTCTCTGATGTCCATAGACTCAAGATCCAAGTAAAGATTTTAGTGTTAAATGTTCACTAAGCTGAGATATTTAAATGGGTAGGTTCTGAAGGTCACACTATCTAACCGAGAACAAAAAGAAGAGGAAAGATCACTGAAAGGGCAATAAAGACCCAGGAACACACTGAAGACACTCATCTATCTCTCCTGAAAATGTGTTTCCTCAAGTCTTACCACACTGGACCATGTGTGATGGCATTGGAAGGAAATGGAAAATTGGAAAAGGATGAGAAATGTCAGAACAGGAATTATATTGAATTATTAAATACATTCACTGAAACATAGATTAAGGGTAATGAAAGGCACCTATTGTAATTATATATTTCTATGAATTTCACAAATTTAAATGTCAAATAACTACCACAATACTATATATACAGAGAACATTACCCCACAATGTTAACTTGTGTTTCATCACTGACTCCAGAGAGCCATGGGCCTGCTTTCTGTCATTATCCATTAGATTTGTCTTTGTAATTTTGCATATTAATTGAATCATATATTTATTTTTATAGCTGACTTTAGTTACTAAATATGTTTTTTTTGAGGTTCATCCATGATGTGTGTATCAATAGTCTTGTCTTTTTCATCATTGAATAGTACTCCATTATATAACTATAGCACAGTTTGTTTACCTAGATTTCATTTGATAGACATTTAGATTCCTTCTAGCTTTGGAGTGTAATAAGTAAAGCTTACTGTGATCATTCACATACATCTTTTTGTATGAATTTATGTTTAATTTCTCTTTTGTAGATTTCTGGGAGTGAAATTGCAGAGGGTATATGGTAATTATATATTTAACTTATTAAAACTGCAAGCCGTTTTCAGAAATAATTACAATATTTTTCAATCCTACTAGCAATATATAAGATTATTGTTTCTCTAGATCCTCACTAACACTTGATATCAGTTTATACAATTCTATTTCTTCTAATATGTTTATGGCAACATTTCACTCTAGTTTTAATTTACATTTTAATGATAATGATTTTGACCATATTAACCTGAAATTCTGACGCAGTTGTATGTCACTTTATATGAGGTAACTTAATTTTTTTTGCTCATTTGTGTGTGTGTGTGTGTGTTTTGCCACCTTATTGAGTTAGAAGAGTTCTTTATGTGCTTCAGATGCAAGTGTTTTGTCAAATACATGAATTGTGCATATTTTCTTCCAGTCTGCAGCCTTCTTGTGCATGTAACAGCTGTACTACCTCTGCACTTTGAGCTGATTACTGTTGAAATTCCTATCTTATGAAATAATTAGAGAACCGTTTATTGTACATATTCTGAGGACTGGTTTATAGTCCTGATGAGAATTCTGTCATTCAGAGTACAAGCACCTAGTAAGCCTTTTTTTTTTTTTAAGTGAATGCTTATATCAGAGTAGTCAGAAATAGCCCATGAGGTAGGTGAACTGGGATGTGAACGTCAAAGCAATTATTTTTCTCAATCATCATATCAGAATGTTTGTATCATGATCGGTCATGAGTGTGTTACACAGAAGTTCCAAAATAGTATTTTTCAAGTTTTAGATGCATGAGAGTAATGCATCCAAGTTGTAGAATCACTCTGATCCACCTGGGTATTCTAGTATGTTTGAGTGGGAGGAAAAATAATAAAGTTACAGCTATTGCCTAGAATAGTTCAAATCCAATGTATCTAATTTACTATACTTCCTATTAGGACATCTCACCAACTAATATGATTTCACAATTAAAATTGTTTTAATGAAAATGGTTGAGGCTGTAACTTTTGCTAACTCACTTACTTTGCTTTACTATATGGGGAAAGAACTAACTCACCAACAGTTTTAAACATTAAGAGACAGATTCATGGGGGAAAAAAAAGACCCCCAATGATTAACATTCTCCAATTACCACCTTTGAGCTTGGTCAGTTTACTAGAAATCAACAAAAATCAAGTATTAGCGTGAATAGTTCCTCTAAGTTTCATTCTCTTGCACTTTTATTGCATTTGCGTATTAAAAAGTCACTGTTCTGAGCATCTTGCTCATGTTTTAGATTTAGTTAATGTATTGACGTATCATTGTTTCACATCCTTGTTAGTGTTTTGACAGAATAGGATTTCCCACCTTGGGTATGGTCACTGTGGCTCTCCAGCCACCGAGGAACCCATAGTCCTTTACCATAGTCTGTTGTGCTCTCCTCTGTCCCTCCTTATAAGTGGAATATAAGGGGAAAAAAAGGGTCAGAGAAAAAGGTTTATTTTGCTACAGTTATAACAGACAATACAAAACACAAGGAATAAGGAACAAAAGATATTTCTGTCTGTTTTGCTGAAAATCACCAGTGATACCAAACTTCAAACAATGATGTAGAATATCTTAAAGAACCCATGCTTTCATTTTATTAGTAACTTGGAAATTAGGGGGAAAAGATTTATAGCCAAAAAGACTTGAATCCCCATTCCCATTCCTTGTGTGACCTTAGATAAATCAATAAACCTTCCTGAACTTTGGTGTCCTTATCTGTTAAATGACTATATAGACACCTCTCTTATAGCTCAGGTTGCATCTGAAATTCTAGTCTCTGATTCTGACCTCTCAGTGAGACCCTGGCGATGCTTTTTTTTTTTTTTCTTAAAATATTTTAAAATTTACATATACTTGCCATTAATTGTAATCCCCATGTATTCCCCATCACCATCTCACCAGTGCACCATCA
>JAGFMF010011862.1:6936748-6958525 GCA_019455555.1 Galemys pyrenaicus
AAATTATCACTGTTTGCAGACGATATGATAATATACATAGAGAACCCCAAAAGCTCTACAGAAAATCTACTCAAGCTAATTGGCCGGTTTAGCAAAGTACCAGGATACAAAATCAACACACAAAAATCAGTAGCCTTCCTCTACACAAACAACCTGGAAATGCTTTTTGCTGCAGAACATGCTTCACTTCACATGTTTGGTAAAGATCCTGGTAAAGGGAGCGCATAACCCAAAATAAATCTATCAGCTATTTTTTCTTCTCCTCTCATGTGAAGAGTCATAATTCCTGGCAGTAGCTGTAGAAAAGTGACAAGATGGTGGGCTCCCCAGGGAGGCTCATGATGTCCAATGTTCTGTGTATGAGATTTGGGGATCGTACTATAGCCTGTCCTGTGAGACGTCTGACATCTTATTCTTCCTTAGAGCCTGTGAATGATCAAATTATTCTTTTCTTGAATCCATTTCAGTTTATATTTAGTCAGAAATGGCTTCTGTGTTCTACCCTCAGAAATCTTCACTGGGATTCTGCCTTGCCATATGCCTCCTGGTGCTCTCTGCTCTTGTCTTTATAACACACATCACACTTGTAATTAATTGTTCAACATTTGTTTCCCTCACCAGAAAATAAATTCTATAAAAACAAGGAACACTGTCTGCCTTGTTCCTCTGCTTCCTAGTGCTTATTAGCTCAATGCCTGAAACCTAGAAATAGTGAATGGGTGGATAAATAAAGGGCTTATAAAAAGTAATCTTCAGAGTGCTGAATAAATGTGAATGTCTTTCCTGTCTCCTTTTGGTACATCCTTTTCCTTTCACTAACGATGGAAGCACATATCTTAAAAATAAAATAGTGTAATACCCACCTGTCCTTGTTCCTCAAATTGTGTACACATACACCCCACCCCTCTACCTACCTCCTCACTCATTGATTTAAAAGAACACTTTCACTTGAAGTTTATCTTGCAATGTAAACAGGTCAGAATAAGCTTTGACCCTCAAAGCAAGAGTTGGTGTCTTTCTTAAGGGGAAAGGACAGAAATCTTCTACCTCCAATTTGAGATTGGAGGTTTTTTTAAAAATAGACATGGTTTCTGCAAAGCCTTGCCCTCTCTTCCATCTTCCCTTGGCTGTTGTTATACTAGTAAGAGTGGACCGAATCAGACTGCCAGAGAAGTCTTAGAAGAAAGTGAATAAAACCAGCTCAGACAGAGATTGAACCTGTGACCCAGTCCTTATTAACACACTCTACCCAGCAGAACTGACTCTAGAGTGGTTGTTGAACTTCCCTCAGAAAACCCCTGCTGTCCTAGCTCCAAGGTCATATGGCTGACCCAATAAAGTTAGTTAACTTGAAAAAGTCGTTATGCCATTTTTAGAGTATCTGGGGCAGAACAACCTCAGCATCGGTCTGTTTGTGAAGAGCATTTGATTTGTGAGCAAGTGAACACATTGCTATTCCAGGGGGCCTACAAGACAATCTCATGTTTTGGTTTTTTTTTTGTTTTTTTTGTTTTCATTTTTGATGCTGGGAGGTGGTTCTGCCATAAAGCTATTGGACTATAGAATCTAGCCCAGTATATAGCTAAAATTAACTGACAGATATATGGAGCATTTAGGACTATCCACACAAGAAGCTAGCTATTTTAAGAAAAAAAGAAGATATTTTTAGCTAAGTGCCTATTATATGCCAGTCAGTGAGTTACACATTTTAACTTACAGTATTGTTGTTCTTTTATAGATGTCATTTTCCTAGCTTTCTTTTTCTTCTACTTAAACTGTGTTTAATTGAAGTAACATTGCAATTTACCATTATATGAGTTTCAGATATACATCTTTATAAATCGACATAGACATATATACTACATTAAGTTCATCACTGGAAGTCCAGATCTATCCTTTACCACATGATGGTCCCCTTCTACCTGATTTACCCACTCACCTCTTTTCCCCCTTTCCTTCTGACAAACACTTAGTCTTATGGTCTAAAAGTTATTTTTGTGTTATTTAGTTCATTCTTTTGTTTGGTTTCTTCATTAGCCACATATGGTAAACACATAGTCTTTGTCACAACATTTCACTAAATATATTACCCTCTAGATCTATCCACATTGTATATGAGTAAACTGGGGTTTAGACAGGTTTAAATAATGGCTCAGGGTCACCCAGGAAAGCATGCCAATTGGTCACCTACATGTATCTTAAGAATTCTTACCAGTCTTGGGAATGCAAACTGGTCTAACCACTATGAAAAGCTGTATAGAGGTTGCTCAGTTTACTAAAAATGGAGCTACCATGTGATCCAGCAATTCTACTCCTAGGTTTCTATCCAAAGGGCACAAAAAACATTGATTCAAAAGAATACTTGTACCCCTATGTTTATTACAATACTATTTATAGTAGACAAGACTTGGAATCAACCCAAATGCCCCAAAATAGACAGCTGGATCAAGAAGACTTCATCCCATCCCTGTACATACTCTAAAAGTAGGAGATCTCAGTACATAAGAAATGCCTGTCTGAGACTAGAGGGGTTCTGTTATTTCTCTCAATTCATTTAATTTGAAAGCTGGAGTTAGGGGAAGTTGATTTTTAATTTTTTTTTTTATTAAGGTAACATTGGTTTACAAATGGGAAGTTGATGTTTGGAAGATTTAAAGATTTTGTTTAAGTTCTGGCTTCAAAAATGTGGGTGACTTACTGTCTCAAAGCCTTAATTTCTTCATCTATAAGAACACTTCTTTATACATTTGTTGTGAGGTTAAAATGAAATACTGTACCTGGCACACAGCTAACATTTAATAAATTTTTTCTGAAAATTTTTTACAATAATTGTGCTTATGCATGACACAGCATAATTCCATATAGTTTCAGTCAGAAAATACAAATTCAAAATTAGAAAAAGGTTGGGAAAATGCATGATTGAATTATTCTTGAAAATTCAACTTTCAGTCATTCCAACAGACAATCATCATATGTCTACTCTTCTGCTTTCTTCTAGCCACACACAGACTGTGGAAATCGCTAAACCTTGCGGCTGATGTGCAGGTAAGCAAAACTCTTTACCTGGTTATTTTACTGGAGACAAACAATTTAATTGAGAAAATTATGACTCTCACGTAATATGGACAAAACATAGGGAAGTTTGTTGTAAGTTTCAAAACCTTTAAAATGTGAGTAGACTATATACTAAGTAAAAAGATCGCTCAATTTCTTCAACCAAAAGAAAAGCTCAGCCATATTTGCTCAAAATTACAATTCCAGGAAAATACAGCTCTTTGCCCTGCATATTCTCTCTCCTCATTTCTTTTGCATGACTACTTCAACTCTCTGTTTTTAAATCAAGTCAATTTATTTTGTGAGGATTTTAGTAACATATTAATTATAAACAGATTGAAATCTAATGACTGTCTCCATAAGACTGACAGACATTGGTCTATTTATGTGTGCCCTTTCAGTCTGACCTACTTTGACAGTTCAATTAAACCAATTGAGTTTTAAAGTTTGTTTATGAAATGGCTGGGGAATGCTGACTATTTGGAGTATTTGACATTTGTACAACACACCATTTAACAAGTTCCCTCAGTGTATTTCTAGAGTTCAGGAAAATGTCACTCTAACCTGTTGGGCAAATCACAGTTGAGCCATAGAGAAAAAAAGCAAAAGAGAAAAAAAGTCCATATGTGCATATTCAGTAGGAACTTGAATTTAATACACTCAGGTAATTCCTCTTAAGAAATCAAAAGAGCTCTTTCTGCTTACAACGTGATTGTTGTTTGTCTATAGATTTCAATTTCATAGAACTCAATAGGGATAAGTTCACGTGCTTGATTCTTTAAATACTTTTTCATCCAGTGTACATTCATTTGTTTATTCAGTATTTGTTTATGTAGCACTTATTTTGTCTCAAGTGCTTTAATAGATCGTGAGGTAAGCATCAAAAAACAACCAAAACAGATACAACTCCTTCTCTAAAAGGGATAAACTGGCATTAAGTAAATAATCATATGATTGATTTGTTAATTATAATAGCCATAAGGAAAAATCACAGGGTACTTCTTTATCAGCAGTGTTTAGCTTTTCCATATTAATGGTGCCCATCCCCCAACATGTAATAGACTAGTATTCTGTGGTTTGACCTACTCTTTTATCCATGGTAAAAAAAAAAAAAATTCAATGAAAAAGTACAGTTTCAAACTTTTTTTTAATTTTTTACTTTCAAGTGCAAAATCTGTGTTTGCAAGAAAATTGTTCCGAGCTGATGTATAATTTATATGTCTTTTCCCAGTGCTAGCTGAAAAATATATCCAAATTTTTCCTCATCACCTCTACTGCTTCACTGCTTTTGATACCTCTTGCTGTTTGTATTGTGTTGATTCCCTTTTAATATATTTAAGTATTAGACCCCAAAGAAGATTCAAACTACTGAAAGGGGAGTCCACGTCTATTTTCTTATAATGCTGCTGACCAAATCTTGGCTTCAATATGTGTTTGAATGAGTAGTGTATGTTGATTCACTGCTACAATTCAAAATATTTGTGGGTTATTGGTAGATGAACATTGATCAGTGGCCAGGATCATTATGTCCCATCAGTTAGTCAGTTTATTTATTGCTGGGTAGTCTATTTTTCAAGTTTGCAAGGTCTATTGCAAATCTTAAAAAGTAGTGAAATCTGACTTTCATGGCTTTGTATTTTGTCAGTAAACTATCAAAGTTGAATTTAGTTGAATAATCCCACTAACCTCATACTGCTTAGTGACACTGTGAATCAAGTGGAGGGACTTTGACCCATGCCAGGAGAAACATGGGCATAGGAAAACAACAGGTTGCAGATGTGGGCAAACATAACTCCTTCTTAGGGGATAGTAGATTCTGAGTTAATATGAAAATTTGGCATGTAGAAACCCGGATGGAATCTGATTCCTTCTCAATAAAATTAGTAGAATTCCTTCCCTTATTTCTCAGTGTAAGTACCTCAAATTCATTTGAGAAAGTAAATTATTATTGTTGAATACATTTAAGTCCTACTAATCTTCTGTTATGTTCCCCAAGTACCTCCCCATTTTCTTTTATAAATATGTCTATATTTGCTCTATTTTGATAAAATTCAAATCAAGATAGTAGTGGGGATTAGACTTGTCTTAACTTTCTAATTCAGGAATAATAGTGGGGTCGATTGGAAAAATTCAGTTTCTGCGTCCACTCCATACCAGTGAGAGGCAGTATATTAACAAAGGGTAAGAGAGTGCCTTCTAACCCAAAGCTGGCATCCCAGCTTTCCTACTTATCAGCCTGTTGATACAGGTAAAGTGGATAACTCGCTCATACCTTGAAACTTAGTTCTTTGGGTTGTTCTGAGGATTGCTTGAGTTAATTCACATAAACCTTTTAGAATAGCTCATGAACTCAGTGCATTCTAGTCATTAGTGTCATTACTTTTTTATTGAATTGAATGATATTTTAACTACTGCTATTATTGTGCATTAGATATCTAGAAACTGGGATTTTGAGGCTTTTACTTTCATAAACAAAGATACAACAAAATCCTGCCTCTTATTTACCTGCCAATAAATTTCCAAACTGAGAAATATGTATGAAACATAATTAGAATGACTAATATTGAGTCAGTGTTAATAACACCCAAAGTAGGGGCTACTGGCTAAAGTTGACTAATACAGTGAAGTTTAGGGATTGACTCATGTCTTCATCTCTAAGAAGGGGAAAAGGAATATGGGGACTCATACATAAGCAATGTGACTTCAAGGAGAGAGATGCTGGTGTGCCAGTTAAAAGACAAACCCTGGGTTCCCTTCTCAGGAGCATAGTAGTCAGAGTGACAGACTGAGTCAAAGTGTTGCCTGCTAATAATGTGGCCTGATACCAAATGTCAACCAATATTATTACCTACTTCTTTTAATCTACATGACTGCTACATAGAGAACTATGTTAGGACTTTTTGCCAAATATTGTCCAGATGGTGCAGCCAATACCTTTGATTTAGTGTGCACAATAAAACAAGCCACATAGATCACTAATATAAAAGGTTGAATGAGACATTTTCCATAAGAAAAAAAAATCAAGCAAAATTTCATAGGCATTTTGAGCAGAGCGGTACAGCTTGGACAATGTTAGGTTTCCTGGAAGAGGTGGAATTTAACACAAAGAGTTTATTATGCACTAACTGTATGTAATCATTGTGTTAAGGATTGTACATATATTGTCCATTTCATGCTCACTACAACCTTTTTAGGCGAAACTATTTTTTCCCATTTTAGAAATGACGAAAAGAGGCTTAGATTATATAATTTCTGAGCAACTGCCTGAACTTCAAAGCCAGCTTGTCTGATCGCTTATCATGATTGTCCAAACTCTGTTCTCCTGCTTTCCCCTTTCCGTGCTATTTCCTACCAGGAGATAGGCCAAGTCCAACCAAAGGGATAAGGGATGTGTTCAGAACAGTTTGCTATTTCAGTTTGTTCCATAGATTTCAATTACCCAACACTTTGTAAGGGCCTGAGGCTAGAAGTGGAGACCTAAAGAGTTACAATGCACAATCATGTCCACTGAGGAGCTTACCCTTCACTGGAGGACAGGGCAATAAATAAGTAGTGTCAGGAATAATTATGAGAGTAAGTAGTTAACATTCAATCAGTGACTATTTAATAAGCATCTACCAGATGCTAAACTAATAGAATTGTAAAGATAAAGATACCTCCTACTTTTAAAGGCTTTTGAAATTTATTAAGTAAGATAATAAATGTAAGCCACTATAAAAGAAGACAGAATGTGGTAAGCCCTTCGCAGAGAGGATTAGGAAAAAATGGGGTCAGGGAAGGATAAAGGAGTTAGAAAAGTGGGACTCCAATCCACTGTGCATGGAGCAGATTGTGTGCTAGCACTTCAGACATCAGAGTTTATATTTTATTACCTCATTGATATTCACAACCCCAAAACATATTACACAGCAATAAAAAAGAAGGGGTTGACGAATAGAACAACAGGGATGAATATCAAAATAATTCATCTGACTGGGGAAAAAAGGCAGACAAAAGGACTATATATTTCCATTTATTTAAAATTCTGAAATTTCAAACTAATCAATAATGATATAAAGCAAAAGTAATGACTGCTCGCAGGCAGGGGTAGAAGTAGATATGGGTGGGAGAGACACAAAATGAAGGGGCAGGAGTAATATTTAAAGATACTAGAAGTGCTTAGTATCTTGATTTTTATGGATATAAAAGTAAATCAGAAGTTATCAAATCAACTTTATATCAGTTATTCCTCAATAAAGTCATTAAAATTATAATACATATATATATATCACCCTAATTTTATGTATCAGAACACTTGGGTACATACAGGCTAAGTATTTTACATAACAACAAAAACAAAGACAGTAAGCAGCAGGTCCACCTGACATGCCTGTTTTCTTTGTTTTTTTTAATTTTTACTGCTCTGCTCTACCAAAGTTTTATTTTTTTTTAATTTATATATACTTGAAATCAATTGTAATCCCCATGTATTCCCCATCACCATATCACAAGTGCACCATCACCTCAGTCCCCCGTGCTCCCATCTGCCCTCCACCCTCCCCCTCTTCCCTCCCCACCAAATGTCCCCAATTTGCCCTTATCTTTTCATTTTTGGTTTTTGTATCTTTATTGTTATTATTATTGCTCTTATTCCTTTCCTTGATCCTTATTTGGTTCCCTTATATTCCTCCTAGGGAGCACTTGAGATAAGAAAGAGATACAAACATAGGACAGTATGGTGGCCAGATTCCAAATATTTGCATCTTCCAGTAATAAAGCTCGGTGTAGGTTCATCCCATAGTCAGTTAAATGGGGTGTTGGCCTTGTATGACCAGTCTTCAGGCAAAGGTGGTAGCATGTGACTCCCAATACAGGTCACGAGAAGCCTTGAACATCCATTGTGGCTCTTACACATGTACTTCATGGAGCCTTGGGCTGCCCACTCAGCTCCTAGCCACCAGGAGCCACTGTTCTTCAGACATAACATGGAGAGTCCACATGAGAAAGACCAAGGCACCACATTACGTGAAAAGAGAGAGATTGCCCAGTGATTTTGCCTATCTCTTTTCATCCCCAGAAATTCTGATTATCCTAATTGAGGCCCCAAATACATGGGCAGAGAGAAGTCCAACCCAATAATTGCTAACTACAGTGGAAATTCTGGAGCAAAATGAATGCTTATGTTTATTTAACCATCAAGTTTTTGAAGTGATTTGTTATATTGTAGTGACAAAAGATTAGAGAGTGAATGGATATTAGCTATCAATGGCACTGTAATAAATTAGCTAAAACTTTGAAACTCGAACATACAAACTTTTATAATCTCAATTTCTGTGTGTCAGTAATTTGATCATGGTTTTTATCTCATTGCTTTATATCAAGGACTCAGCTATTGGCTGGAATCATAGTCATCTTACAGATCTGGAAGGCTCTTCATCCTTGATCACTCATGAGCTAGGAACAACAGATGTTGCAATATCTCGGTAGTTCCTTGTAGGAATAATAAAACTGAATTCATAGTGCAGACCCAAATGAACTCCAGATTTAAACATGAACTATGAATTGCTGGAAATATTGGTCAAAGTAATGGAGAATAATTTTAAAAATGTTTTTCTTAATATAACACAAAGTTCACATATAAAAGTGAGAAAGTAAAACATTAAGGCCACTAAAAGGATTTTAAAATTTATATTGATGAAGCAAAATGAATAAAATCATAAGACAAACATGAAACTCTAGAAAACATTTGATAATCACATCATAGATATATATGGCTATGAACACTATATAGTATATAATTCACCAGTTCAATACATATATAAGCAAAAAAAAAAAACACCCATGCATAGAAAAGGAAAAACAAATAACTTTTAAACATAAAATCTGTTCAGTCTCACACATCATGAAAGGAATATGACCTCAAATTAAGTGACCCCAAACTAAGTTTCATATTTCCTCTCAAATTAACAAAAGTTCACAAAATTTGTTAGTGCACTATGGGTTTTCCACTTCAGGGAAACAATTCTTTTCATAATTCACTCACAGAAGCATAACTTAGTGTGACTTGCATAAAGAAAAAAAATGAAAATTTCTATTACATATCATTGCTTGATTTATACTTCCAGATTTGCTAAAGGCAAAGCCTTGTAGAATTCTCGTAGAATTTACTTGTGCAGATTCTAATTGCAGTTCATTTATGCCTTCAGTTTATTTTTGTTGGAAATTTAACATAACAAATTTCAGAGATGGTAGAAACTGTAATAACTCTCATGTATAAATTGTCTTTGGGACAACTTTGCAACTCCCAGAGCAGTATGTTTTGTGCATTTTAACTGTTGAAATTCTACTCCTTAAGTTGACCCTAAAAGTTCTGGCCTTCATTCTGTCCTCTGAAGTTGCCATGGATTTCTGATTCTGCTAATTCTACCGATTCACAGTGGTCTAATGCTGCATTTGAGGTTATCATTTGTCTTGTTTGATAAACAATCCTTTTTTAAGCCTCCACTGGAGACAAACATATCTTAGGTAACCCTTTCTTTTGGAAAAGAGGATGCAATCAAGGCTCTCATTAGTCTTGATTAAACAGAGAGTGTTTCTCCATGTGCCCATCCTGTTAGTATATACCAGAGTGCACTTTCCTTTTAAGCCTCCTCCACACATAGCATATGAAGAATGTTCCAGGAAGCAGGGGACTTCATGTTTCACCTGAGGCTGGGTAAGCTACTAGCCCAGGGCAGTGCCTTAATCAGAGCTTTTGCAATTTGGCAAGGGAAATGTCAGCTGTAATACTACCCCAGGAAGAAGTATATAATGAACAAGTAGAAGGATCTCCTTTATGGCTACTGTTATACTCATGTCTTTGATGATGAGAACAAAGAGATGCAAATGAAAACTAGGGACAACTTCTGTCTATAAATGTTTCTGGCATCTGGGATCTTTTTCCTCAGCTTTAGTATCAAAGAGATATATTGAACACAAGCCCCACAACCATTGGTTTCTCAGTTGTGTGCTTACATATCAAACTGGCCAGACAGAGGCTTCAGGGAAAGATGAAAAATGTAGGAACTTGATTTTACTGGACCCCCTCTGAGATGGGGGTGAAGGGTACGTGTTCATGGACAGAAGGTTGGCAATTTGTTTCCCCCATATAACACAACTGAATAACCAAAACTACTAAGCAATGATGTTATGTGTAAGGGAGATCTATTAGCAAGCTGTGATGTGTTCCTGAACACAATCCTAATCCTGCAGGCAAGAGTTTATCATATTAATAATTAGTCTGGCTGTGTGAGGACCACAGGTATCATTGAAATAAAACATATCCCCCTTAGAGTCTTAGATTTTAAGTCTTAACCATGGACCTCAGTGATGGTGATGGCAAGATAGAATCTGTTGTTAAAAAAAAAAAACGTGCAAAATAGAGTTAAATGAACAAGGAAGAATTTGTTCAAGGCTATTGCAATATAGGGAAGAGATTGATCTCCAGTGAAACAAAAAGCAAGAGAGGGGTTAGGTGCTAGGAGCTAGTAGGGTGGAAGGCAGTGGAAGAAGTTAGTGGGAAGTTGCTCAATGTGATAAGGCCATCTGAATTTGCTAACTGGCCTTGTCAAAGTTAGGTTCCTAACCTCCCACTGAGATGAAGATAGGGATGGCAATGCTATCATTCTTGGTTACATTTCAAGGGGATGAATTTCAATTCCTTGGGAAAGAGATTTGGGATTATAGAAATGGTAAGAGACTAGAATATTTACATCTCAAAGGGGCAGAGCAAGAATTTGCAACTGCAAGCAACAGGTAACAGTTCTGTGTATTTGCCTTAAACTAGTGATCATGATGTGCCACTAGGCCAGCGTGCCAACTCATCATCATTTCATTCCCCACTTGACAGCAAGAGTCGTTTATAATGCGAGTCATAGCTGGTTTCTCCTCTACTCAATACCAGTGGCTTCTCACCTTGTCCAGAAGGAAATCTAAGACCTAACCTGAGCCTACAGAGCCTTGAGCATTCCCTTCCCTCCTCTCCAGCTGCTCACCTTGCTCACCTTGCTTCACTGTGTGAAGCCAACACACTATTGTATTTGTTTACACAAAACATGCACCTGCTTCAGGACATTTGCTCAGGGCTATTTCTTCTTCCTGGAACTCTTCTTAAGAGAGTGACATGGGTTTCTCAGTTAACACTTCATAATATTTGAGGGGTATTTGTATTTCTTTTATCGGGGGAGGTTTCTGTCTACTTTATTCATAAAGAACTGGGGTTTTATTTTCTATTTTTTTTTAATTTAGAAGCCCTTTAGTATAGAGACATTAATCCTCTTTTTACTTTAATATCAATCTCCCCAAGGAAAGTAAAATAATAGGCAGCTGAGTATATTACTGTTTCATATAATTACTTCTAGATCAAATCATAGATGAGAATTACTCACCGATTATATAACACACTGATTCTTCCCTTTTCTTTTTTTACTATTTGTGTGCCTTTATTTTTACATTCATATTTATGATAGATTGGCATTGACTCTGTGTATGGTATAAAGTGTGAAATACAACCTGAATTTATTATTTTTCTCAAATGGCTGTCCTAATGCATTCTTAAAAAGTCAACTTTCCTTCTTAATTTGAGATGCCACACTTACAAGATCAAATTTCCATATGGACTTGGTTTATTTCTAGATTTTCTATTGTGTTTCTTTAACCTCAAATTAATTCATATTTAGAGTATTTGAATGCTTCTGCTGAACAGAGATGAAATTAGCAGCATTTGTTTTAAATTGACCTGGAATTCTTTAATAAGTGTGCCTCTATGTATAGTTTATAGTAGATATTCGTTAGAACTAACTAGGCCCTGATTTCCAAGAAAGTCTGCACCGAACTCTTTGAGGATTGCCAAGAGAGCCATACTTAAAAAAATAATTTACTGACCAATTTCCAGGTTGAGTTTAGAGATGAAAATCTACACAACATTTTTCTAGTGGGAACCTATTTTATTTTTTCTTGGCCTAAATGCACAAAAAATGTTTTGTTTTACCATGTAAGCTGCAGAAACAAGAAGGAGCTATTTATAGTTCAAATTTCAGGACAATTGACCACTACCAAAATCAGGAGGTGTGATTTACCTTGGCATCACTTAATAACATATCAGTAGGTAAGAATGAGGTAAACCAGACTAAACAGTGAAGCTGGAAGAACCAGGAGGATTGAGTTGATTAATTGAATTTCTCCATTTCAGTTCTGGTCACAACATCCTATTAGCATCAACACATGAAGAGTGCCTTATCTGCATAGTAGAAAACCAGTGCCAGATGGCACTGGCAGGGGTCATTGTGTTAACATGTTCACTAACCATATTTAGAATCAATAAATTAAGATGATTTTGCATATAAAATCAGAACAAGGGTAAAAACAGAACCAATCAGAGGAAAGCAGTTCCTTGCAAAATTGCTCAAGAATCCCACTGCTTCTCTAGTTCAAGGTCATTCCTGCTGCTGTATACATAAGGTTCTTCTACTTTTCTAAATTTTGAACTCTCTGGGTGAGGGGTCTGGACTTTGTTCTAGCGGGAGACTAATACTAGAACTGACCTGACTGGCTGTCTAATCATTGGGGAAAGGGAGAGAATATCTTCCTACAGAATGTTCAGCACATCAATTCAAAGACACACATAGAAGTCAAGGATGCATGGCCCTCTCCCATACTCTGAAGAATATGTGTCTATGGTTTATTAATAAGAAAGCTAAGTTTATGTAAATTGAATCATTTATATTCAGTTTTTAGTGTTGAATAATTTCATAACAAAAGCAACCTAGAAAGATTATATTCTGTTGGGTTATGGTTACATAGAAACTGGTGGAATAAATGGTAAACAGAAGGCAGGATCGTTTTTAGCAGTCAGAGAAATTAGAGACGTAGGGCAGATGCAAATCACTGTCCTTAAATGCTAGTAGCATTGATTCATGCTAGAGAAATTATATCAGTCATCAAACTTGAAGGGGGTGGATAAAATAGAAAAAAAAAAAAGTGAGGGAAATGAAAAAAAAAAAATCAAAGAGGTTACCAAGGACCAAAGCAGAAGGTAGATGAGAGCTGGGACAGAAATTGATCAACTGGGGCACTTTTTGTGAGTGGGCCAGCTGGTCAGGAAGCTGTAGATTTGGAACAGAGATCTCTAACTTTGAGTCGATCACCTGGATTGTTAAATATCCTTACCATTCTACAGAATTTCATCACCCACACCCCCAAAGAATGTAATCACAAAGTCCTGAGCACTTTGAATAGCTACAATCCATAATTCATTCATGCCATCAACCATGATCTGTCCTGACTTCATTCTTCTTTTGGAGGCCATTCTCACAGACGCACCAAAGATCAATAATTCCTCCTTTAAAAAGCATGTAGCATTTCCTAGAGAGGGCATAGAGCTGGAGAGGAGTACTCCCACAGCACTAAGCATAACCTCTTATCTCCTCAGTCTTCCTCATACAAATGGACATGGGGATGCTTGCAGTAGATGGCATTTTGAGCAGACTCAAAGCCTTGACAGCCTCGACCTTGAAGGAAAGGTCAATGTCATAGTACTAAAGTAGAGTAAAGGTCCCAAGTCCTGTGTGAGGGGGTCAGGGATCAAAGTGACTAAGAAGAAATAAAACCGAAGGCTGAAAATAGATTTATTCTCATTCTCCATGGGTACCATGACTGTCAAGGGTCCATGGGATGGCAGAGGGAATGAGGCTGGCAGGAAACAAAACAGCTGTGAAAATAAGCTGCTGGTGGGTTTTTTTACTACACTGGGGGGGAATAATGTTAAGGGCTTGTACACAGATTAAACAGGGACACAATTAGTTAATAAGTACAACATAGATATTGATCCAAGTGAACAGACTCTAGTCTAGTGATAGAATAAGACCTAAAAGGCACAAATGTATACAGTTACTGGACTGTGGAGACCTGTAGGTGGATCTAGAAAAAGGGTCATGAGGACATGAGATTCCCTTAAAGGTCAGGGCTATGTCTAGCTGATTTAGTGTACTATAATACTTTGATCTTTATTTTGGTCACTGTTAATGCATAAAGACAAGATATCAGAGAATCAGGAGATATGTGCACTATGTTATTATGACTAGTGCTTTAGTTTAGTACACAGCGCTGCAAAGAGGCTGAAGCATTGTTTTTTCTCTGTGTCTCCTGGGACTTGGGGTGGAGATGGATAATATGAGACATCCAATTGTAAAAAATCCAAATTAAATTTTAATCTGTTCTCCAAGGGAAACTATTATATTTTGAACATGTGTGAGGTCCTAGATCCATGAATTGATACAAAAATGTTCTAGAACAAATTTAGACATATGGTTTGAACATGTGCAACACTCTATTTCTCAATGATACTTAGAAATTCAATTCAACCTCCATGGAGCTTCAGAGATGTCAGTCACAGATTGCACATGGGTATTAGCATGATTCCCTGTGTTAGAATTACATTTTCACAGCCTATCTTTATGTTGTGCTATATATTTACATATGGTTCATCTCCTTTGAGCTGCTTGAAAATACTATAAGCTATCTTTAAAATAAGAAATGATGGGAATGACATTTATTGAAGACCTTCTTACTGAATGCTGGATTCTATTCTGAAGTGTTTTACATTGTCCCGTTTATCATTGCAAATAACATACTAAGGTCCACATTTTATAGGTTAGGGTATTGAAGGATTTGAGGCTGCTGTGTAAGTGTCCAATTTCCAGGGTTAGAACTCTGTTTGATGCTTTTTCTGTTACACTGTGCTGGAAGCTAGAATATTTAAGTGTTTGATATTTAAGTGTCTTGTGGCCCATGAATCCTAGCTAGCTAGAGTGACCTGGACCTAAATATCCTCAGTGCTTCATAATATATTTACTGAAAAGTGAAAACCTTACCATCTTTGGAGATACTTCTGAACATTTTAGAGTTATTTATAATTATAATTATAAACCTTCATTCTATCATCTCCAGCTACTGTACCTGATAGTTCTCTCTTTCTAGAAACTGATGAGGAACACCTTAAAGAATGTATTTGTACTTTGCCTGTAAATTCTTGGAAGAGATGAGTCTGTAAGACTGGAATGAGGTTGGGAAACCTCAGAGAGAAATGCTCCTGGTAAGAGAGACATTGAGATGCAAGGTGACAATTAATATGGGTGAATGTAACAATAAACATACCTTGTTGCCTTAGTTTAAGATAATACCTGCAGGGAGTGAAAAAGTTATCATGTCCTATGTAAAGTTAAGTTGAAATGGATATGTGGGACAGATTTACATGCATTAATGTCAAACAGCCCTGGCTCTATCTACATTGCTGTTTTCTTCAGCACTTTTTGCAGTATTTATTATTTATTTTTTAAATATTTATTTTATGCATACAAGAGTTGGGGTACAGGCTAGAATTGCCTGTACCCCAGAGACAGAGTGGGGAGCAGAACAGGCTGAAATACACTGTTGAAGGGAGCAGCGGGCAAGGCCGGAGAGGTCTGCTACTGTAGGAGAGGTCTGCTATGCCATGTGGGTCTCCTCCCTGGCCTGGGATCGAACTTGCTGCAGATTCTTCATGTTTGGGGCTCAAACTGCTGCGCCACCAGGGAGGCCCCATTTTGCACTATTTAATACCTTCATTACAAGTCAGATTTCAGAAACATGCTAGAAATACAAATATGGCATCTATGTTTATAGCTGACAATCAGTATTTTTTTCTTTGAGGTAGAAATGGAAGATGGAGTCCTTTTAAGCCAAATTATCCTCCTCAACAGTGTCTACTCCTTATGCCTCAGTCTTTTACTCTCCATTTCTCTACTTTCCAAAGTATAAGATTCCAAATTCACAGTCACACAAAGTAGGTGCCCCTGTCACCCACCTTGCCCAAAGGCTTAAGGATCACTTTCAGTTTCCTTGCTGTTGCCTCATTTGATAAAAGGCCTGAAAGAAGTTCTAGAAAATATCCTTAACTGACATGCCCTATTGTCCTATTCACATCTTGTGGTCACTTTTCAAAGATTACTTCCCATGGAAACAAATTCACTATAACCTCTTCCAGTGTACCTCAAGTCTGTGGTGTTTTCTGGCTGATATTTATTCATAAATTGACTATAAATAGGCAGCAATTTATACCCAATTAGCTGTGGAGGGAAATCTGAGGTTGCAGGAAAATTTCCACTCACTCAGTATGCAGGGTCTGTGTGATGGCTGAGTAACTGAGGTATCTGCCATTTGTTAAGATTTCACCTTATTTAATTTCCACTCAGACACACCTAATTTGTGCAGAGTCTAGGGAATGACTTAAGACAGGGTAATTAATTGGAACAGAACATCTTTCTGGAAAAAAAGACAAAACTATTTACTTTTTTCCATTCCTTTTCAAGAAAAGTATCTAAATAATAAGACCCTATTCTCTTCATTTAGCTTCCCCAAATAGCAGTATTCTGATTAAATTATAAGCACTGAGGATATGTTTTCCCTTAAAAAATGTGGTCCACCTAATAGACTGCATGCTTTGGTCACCCCTAAGAATCAAACATTAGTTTCAATCTGGGTAAAATGAGCTTGTGATTTTGGAGAATGTGCATATAATATTCAGTGGGGAGGTTTGATCATATATAGTCTGACTGTTTCTGTTCAAAAATCTCATCTACAAAGAGAATGATCCCTTCATAGCACCTAATAGTGATTAATTCAAATGAATCAAAATTGCTGCTAAGAATTGTTAGGAGGAGAAATCTAAATAGAGTTTGATCAAATTAATGCTATGAATGCTGTTATTCAGCTCAGCAGAGAAAGGGGACATTTACTTAATCCAGTAGTTTTAGATAGAATCACACTTTGGGACACAGACACACACATATTTGCATTTCTAATTTTTGGAAACATTAAAATGGGATAAGAATTGCTCAAATGGCACTGAACCTAGTTTCATCATTCCCAAGACATTTTAAGATCTTATAGAACAGTACTTTTCTAATTTTAATGTGTATTGAATTGTTAGGGGATCTTGTTAAACCAGAAGATTCAGATTCATTAGGTTCAAGGGGAGATGTGTGATTCACATTTATAGTAAACTGTATGGTGATACCGGTGCTGGTCCTTGAACCAACCGCACTTTGAATAGTAAATTTAAGAGCATGTGGGTAGTGCTTATGAAAATTAGTTACCACTCTATGGGGCCTTAAAGTAATGTGCTAATTTATATCATGTTTGATAACTAGAACTAATATAGTCACTGATGTAAAGAAAATGATTTAGAAGGTAAAGGAACTAGGAGATAACAAATATTTCTTTCCTAGCTTTATCTCTACTACAAATAACAATTCTAAGTAGTACTAATGTGTTTTGTACTTGGCACTTTACAAAGCAATTTTAGGTGGTTTGTGTTACAAAGTTTTATGTTTATCCTCTCAGTGACCCTAGGAACAAGCCAAACAGACATTTTCATTTTCCTTATGAGTATTCCTGAAATTGAGGGTTGATTTGATTTGTACAACTTATTCACATTATTCAGCGAGAAGCCAGGACTCATACCCACATCTTCTGAATCTCAAGTTCATTATTATTTTTTCTAGCACCAATGTTGTACATTTTGCATTACAAGTTGCATTGCAGGGAACTATGCCAGAAGTTGACCAAAAAAAATTTGACTGTCACATATGTTAATGGTTGATAAGCAGTATTATTCTTTGAGATGTAAATGGGGAATAGAATCTAAGCAAATTCACTCTTCTCAGCAAGATTAACTTAAGTTTTCTAGTCCTCTTACTTGTGAAATGAGGGGTGTCATTTCATATGTGGGATGTATATCACAGGAAGGATGTAAAACAATGGATGCCAATCTCAAAGGAACACAGAAAATGTAATACCAGTGACCAGACTCATTCCAGAACAATTTAACCAGAAGTGGCACCAGAATGCACAGTGCAGATTATGAATCACTAACGCTAGATATCCACAAAAATATCTCTAAGTGCTGAACTTCTGATTATAAAGATAGGTTTTTATCCCTATCTTTGCCAGGAAAATCTCAACAAGTGATGCTGAAATTTAACTAAATAGTTTGAATAAGTCTATCATTGGCTTTGTTAAAAATGACAAATTATGAGTTAGCAAGTTTTTGCTATTTCTTGTCTTGCTGCAAAGACCTTGAACACTTAAGTATATTTCAGCTGGTGCTTTAATGAAAAGGTCACATTAACTCCAACAGAGTTATTAGTTAGCACCCCATATCCCCGCTCTCTGCAGCATCAGTATTTCTGGGTTCCATACTTATGCTTTGAATAGTTATACTTATTTCTGGAATGAATATCTAAATGTATGTCTCCTGTTCCCTCTTGTGGCTGCTGTGACCTCAGTGAGGATTTGGAAAGAAAGAATGTGTTGTTACATCCTATCTAGCTACCAGACTAGATTTCATTTTGACTTTTATAGTTATTTCTAATGACGTGGCATTGTTTTACAATACTGAGATTCAGAAATATAAATCACACCTCTCCCAATTTATGCTACCACAATACATCCACCACCAAGACATTGATGGTCTTCTGCCATTGTCTGTGTGCTCCTTCATAGGATTTTTATGTCAGAAATAAATCATGTCAATGGTTTAGAAATCTTCCCTTCTAAGAATTAAACTTTTAGTAGTAAATTCCCCTGATGTAAAATTGGAGAAAACTCAGGTTGTTGAAAGCAGATATTTTACTTTTGCAGGATGTTTTACTTTTCTGCAAATTTATCATTAAGATTAAGGGGACAGGTTTAGTCTGGCTTACCCCAGAGGTTTCATTCAGTGAGTCATTTTTCAAAGGTGAAGAAGCAGGAAGGAAATGAAGACTTTGAACCCTTGGGAAGACCCAAAAGAGATTTTAGCCTTCTAGGGTAATCCCTGAATATTTGATCACCTGTAGATCATAAGATTACTTATTGTTTTGATAAAGCAAGCTCTACTGCAGTCCTCCTAATTCTGAACAATAACACTGCTTAAATGTTGAGTCACAGGCCCTCTGAGAAGGACTCAGTGTTTCAGGCACAGTAGGTAATACAGCTTGTTTTATTTGGGTAGTAGACATATAATTAAATAAAAATACCCTTGAATTAATATTGGATAATCCATGTCTTGATTTCTAAACTCTCTAACTTGAGTTTTCTATCACGAGGCAGTGTTTTCAGTAAGAAAGTGAAATACACAGTGCTTCAAAGAAGACTAATATTCAAAGACATAATATTGATTTATTGAGGTAGCAGCTGCAGAACAATCTTTTTGACAGATCATCATCAATACTGGTTCCTTTACATTTTAGCCTAACCTCTCTTGCACTATTTGTTTGAGAGTATTCATGAAGCCCAGAGATTTTTTCATTTGCTTTTACTGTGAGATTTTTAGACTCTGTGTAGAGTCATCTGGTTGTGATGGTAAGATACACTTCATTCACCACAAGCAGAATGGTCCTTTAACTTCCCATTGCCTTTGTTAATTTCTACATTTTCCTATTTGCTGTTATAGTATCTTTCATAACATCACTTCTGAACTCCAAGGACCTTATGGACAATAGTTTTTGTTTACGAGATCCCAGTGTATTTCTTTCCTCTCCTTCCCTGATAAACAACTTTGTCCATGTGGACCTGGTCTCAGAAAATGTTTGGCTACCTTTGTTCTTAAGAGGTAGTTACTGTGTTCACAAGGTAATGGGAATTTCTCCTACTACGTTAGCTCCCAATTTGTGTAGTGAGACTTTATTTTCCAGTTGACTGTTTGTGCAGTTGGGAAAGTATGAAGTCCCAACTGACATTAAAATATCAATGTTAGCAAACTGGTTGCTCTCATTTATGACTAATCATATTTTATTAAAATTAGTAAGAACACTCGTCTCATAGCCTCACAGCCTGCTACTCATGCAAGGATGGGGTTTGCCTGTCCAATTCAGCATGTGGAAGCTTTCTTTTTGACTTAAGAAAAATATAACTTGATAGTAAGTTGTGTTACAGCCCCATTAGTATGCAAGGTAAATGCTTATATATTAAGAATTATAAAACTTCAACTTTTGTAAGGGAAAAAATCAGATAGCAGAGCCTAATGACAGTATCACCTTCCTGTGTCATTCTTAAAGTATTTTGTCATTTTGTAAGAGTTTAAACCAGTCAATCCCAGGTCAAAACTACCTTCGACTTTGGTCTCAGAGTTAAATATTTTATAGGCGAATGAGATAGATACATTTATATCTGCTTTCTGTCCCCCAGATTTACTCTCCAATCATCTACTTTCTGTATTTTGTTTTAAGGATCTAAACTTTATGGACGTAAATGAAGGTGACCTCTTTCTTTTTGGCTTCTGGCAGTGTTGGGCCAGTAGGAAGTCCTGGCAAGAAATCAAAGAAAGGGAGGAAAAAAGTAGGCTTATATACCCCCTGGCTCTCACTGGGAGGCTGTTCCAGGCAAGCTGTGCTTGTCCACGAACTAGTCCTGCTTCTCTCCAGATGCTCCTGCTTACAAAACTCTCTCCATCCAGGAGCAAGGGACCTCTTGTCCCTGTTTCTTCAGACCTACAGGTGGTTGTAATTTTATAGTAACTAGTCTCAATTTTCTTATAAATGTGAGGATGCAGTTTCCTGCAGGGACCTTGCATGAGGTTCTAGTGTTGACCTACAATACGTTTGAGTAGATGGGATGTGTGTTTGTCTCATATGAGATAAGTGAGCCTATTAACTATACACAATTTCTTTTTTTTTAAAGATTTATTTATGCATACAAGCACTGGGGTACAGGCCAGAGGTGTGGGGGGCGGGGTGAGAGGATTCACCACAGAGAGCGGGGAGCAGAACAGGCAGATCAACTGAAGTACACTGTTGAGGGGAGCAGTGGGCACAGCAGGAGAGGTCCGCTGCGCCATATGGGTCCCCTCCCTGGCCGGCAGCAGGGATCGAACTCGTGCTGCAGTGGCTGCGATTTGCTTCATGGTGTTGTATTGCTTAACCCACTGTGCCACGAGGGAGGCTCCAAATGACATACAATTTCTTTTCTTTTTTTTCAAATTGAAGACAGTTTATTTGATTATTTTCATTAATAATTGTGTAGATACAAAATACATATACAAAGTACAATGTACAGTACAAAATAGCAATGCAACACTTCAACAAATACATACGTATCTACAACATAGTTTTAAAAAACAGCATTACTGTCACTTTCTAAGTTTCCTAAACATTGTTCTCTAATCTTATCCCATTTCCTCTCTCCCTCTTCCTTATTCTAAGTAAACATAATCATATTTTTATATTACCCTTTGTTTTTAAAAATCGTTACCATATATATATATGGAAACAGTGTGCTGTCTACTTTTTACATAGTTTAGAACTATATAAATGGAAGTATCAATCATTTTGATTTTGACTATTTTGTTCCTGAAGCTTGTCAACATTGTATGTGATTATAATTCACTCATTTCCCTGTTATTTACTATTGCATAATTTTAATTTTTCAGTCTACCATTGGTAGTTTCCAATTTATGCTCTTAACTAATAGTGCTTCTAAAACCATTCTTGCACACACTTCCTATTATCCATGTGCATGTGGTTTTCAGGAATACAGACAAGAGTGGAATTTGTAGGTCATAGAATTGGTGTGTTTTAAGCAGGTTGGAAAACATTAAGTCCTCTAGTAACCCTGGGTCCAATTTACACTTCTACTGAGAAATGAGCTCATAGTGTTCTGGTGGCTCCATACACCAGGCAAAACAATGTT
>JAGFMF010011862.1:6958838-6975418 GCA_019455555.1 Galemys pyrenaicus
ACCGGTGTGAGGTGGTACCTCATTGTGGTCTTGATTTGCATTTCCCTGACTAAGAGGGATGTTGAGCATTTTCTCATGTGTCTGTTAGCCATGTGTATGAAGTGACATACAATTTCTAACCTGTGAGGAAACTAGACTTGTAATGCAACTGGTTAATGGTGAGTGGTAATGAGAAGTGAGAAATTATGTTTGCAGCATTTATGGATGCTGTTTGCTTAACATGTACTGATAGAACCATGGAGTTGCTCATATCTGACTTCTTTCTTATTGGTTAGAAATCTGTAATGAGAAATATTTCAAATATCACCCTGGTTACACTGATACATATAATTATTCATGTGGGTAAAGTGACCTTGTGCCAACCTGGTTTTCTCACCTGAAAGTATAAAGAAGAGCTTTATTCAGGCTTTATTTAGCAAGCTATGAAGCAAGAAGATATTTCAGGGAATTAAAAGATCATTTAAAATTCAAAAACAATTTAAAAGATTCTTCTAAAATAGATTTATAAAGTATTGATTTATATTACTGAAATTTTAATGTGATTGTTTTTATTTTACCCATACTGTTCTAAATTTTAGTGCATATCAAATTAACTTTGACATTTTTTAATATTCACATCAACAAGACTCAACTTGATTCTGCACCCATATGCAAGAAACAACCCATTTATAAATATACTACATGTAAATGAAACAAAAAAAAGTTAGCCATAGTCATAGCTTTATTATGAATTGCAATCACTAATATTTGTGGAGATATTTCTGTGTACTAAAACGTCACTGTGTATACTTCATGAACAGTATCTCATTTAATCCTTTGCACAACCAATATTTATTGAGCACGATTACATTTCATATTTCTATTTTAGGAAAACTGAGCTCAGAGAAGTATTACTTGCCTCAAAACATGCATTTTATTAGCATCTCACAGGACTTTGATCTGAGAATGCTCTAACTCCCAAGCCCAATGCTCTTGACCATTTTGATAAGCTGCTCCCCTCAAATTTTCTATAACTTAAAGCAATTCTTAAGTGTTTGTACAATAGTGATGATAATTTTTGGATGGTCTTTACTTAAATGACAGTTGGTTATAAAAGGCTTTCTGCAGTGATCTTACTAAAAGGGAACCTATGTATTTTATTTAAATTTGAAAATAATAGAATTTCACCTTTAACATATGAGAGTAAATCTGTATCAAAGTAAGTATCTTTGATTTTCCACTTAATGAGATTTAGACCACAAATGAAGCTGTAAATTAATTTTTAGAATAAAGAAAAATACATAAAATGTTCATTTTTAAAGTTTTATTGCATAATTATAAAGACAATAATTTCTATTAATATATACATTATTTTGCAAAATTTTCTCTAATATTAAGACCATAACTCCTTTAAAACATCTTTATGTTGTCCACATGGATTCATTTTCTTCAATTATTAAGCAGTAGAGGTCTACCTAATTTGAATTTTTTCTTTGAGTCAACAATTCAAGAAACTCAGTAATCACATCTAACATTACATTTAAAGATTTTGTAAAAGGATGCATCTGATATATTATTTTGAAGTCAGTTTGAATTACATTTTCACTGCAATACAACCTTGTCACTATACCTCGTCATTCTCTATCTGTATTTCTCTCTATCTGTCCATTGGTCAATTGCGAGATCGACCAATCAGTTGCAAATGAAACAAAATAGTGTATACTACCTGAGGTAACAGTATGACATTTGTGGAAAGTTTTGTTTTTAACCCATAACAATGGTTCCATAAATGTTGCATTATTTTGACATTGTGTAGGAAGTGTTTTAAATAGGTATGTTCTGAACTGTCCCTGACATTGGAAAATCCAGTTCAGAGTCCATGTCCTAAATAGTGAGTCAGTTAGGACATTCATGAAGTGCAAAATTTAGCATGACAATGGTAGGCTCCCTCTATGCAGGTGAATTTTGTTGGGAGATTGTGTTCCTTGCATTGATTGTCGAGAATGGGAGCTAATCTCTTAGCCTGGCTTTTTATATTGTCTAGCGAGGATGAATGGTGTATGCTGAAGTCTAGCATTGTTAGCTCTTGTCTAGTTTTGAGTCAATTTGAAAGTGCCAGATATATGCAGTAGTCACTAATTAACTATTTCAGAGAATTTTTCTATTTCAGGGTAAGTCCTTAATATATATGGTACTGATAGAGATGGAGGTGTTGTTCTTAATAGGTGCCAGCAGATGCCACTTTCTCACCCAATTAATAGGTGACTATGAAATAATTTGTAAAACAGTATCTTTTGCTGAACTGACATTTGCATCACCAATAATTTTGCATAATTAAGTTATAAATAGTCTTTTAAATTAGGACAATGAATAAAGTTTGAAAGCATATGACTATACACATAATTATTTCATTGGAATTAGTTCTACATAAAAAGATAGACATATAATGGGTTAAAAATATATAAGGAATGTGATTCTTGGAACAAAATTAGCATGCTCTTCTAGAATTCTGAATAGTGAAGAGAATGAATGCTAGACACAGAAAATCACAGACTACAGACTTCAGAGAATAGGTAGTGTGAATTAAAAGTAACCTAATTAATATCAAAATCTTCTGGTCTCCAAATACAGAGAAAACTAATAAGGAGAATGAAGCATAAAAATCTAAGGATTGTGGTTTTCTTTAAGAAAAAATGGAAACTTACCCTGGTCACTAAAATTGCTGGAACTTTAGCACTTAACCCTCAGGTTATAAAGTGAATAGTTTAAAAACATTCTAATTTAAGTGTGTGTGTTCTGTGTTTTCTTACTGCTTTTAGATTTTAGCTTCATTTCTATTCCTTTTTGAGTCTTTTCTATGTGGGAATCCAGACGAAATTAAGTCTTTACACCATGATCCAAAATTCCACAGCAAGCTTTTTCATCTGTTTCCATTTCTCCATCTCTAGGTCCCTCAGTAGAGATCTATATAGGCATGTTTTCAAGGGCAATGTGTGAATTATATATGAAACTTAAACTGCCTCTCTACACTGAAGAGAAATAACTATTCTGGGTAACAACTGCTTTTGGGTCCTGGGAAGCAGTAAACATTACAAAGCCGTAAGAGAGTAGCTCTCAGCAGTTGAGTGAACCAGAACATGTCCTGGCCCCTCATTCATGAGAGTCCATCAACATTGGGCTTCAGTTCTTTTCTAAGGTACAAAGATCTATAAAGTGTGAGGTTCTCCCAGAGGAGATGCTGTCCCTCCCTGTTATAAGCAATTTAGGCTGCTATAACAGGATGGATATTGTACTCTGGGTGGTTTACAAACTAAAGAAATGTATTCCCCACGGTTCTAGAGTTTGGGACATCCATGGTAAAAGCAGATTCTGTGTCTGTTGAGAACCTGCTTCCTGGTACATAGATAACCATCATCTTGCTATGTTCTCATGTATGAGCAGAGACATGTGAGTTCTCTGGGGTCCCTTTAAATCAGGTCATAAGTAACCATTCACAAGGTGTCCTCTTCTGTGACCTAGACATTTCCCAGAGACCTCACCTTCTCAGAAGGTCAACTCGGGGGCAGGTAATTGAATTATCCTTGTGATCCTGGGCCGGTCAACCCTGAGCGTTACCGACTGGAGACCAGAAGTCAACCTCCAAATGTTATGATAATCTACACCTTGGGTGCTTGGGCAATCCTGGAAAGGAAGAGGTGTTCAAAAAGAATGGCTATTGTGAATGGCTTGTCCACATTGATGAGCAGGAGTGCAAAACTAGATTTGGAAAACTGGATTGACTTAGACTTAGGAAAGTTAGACAACTAAATAGATTTGCACATTCATATAGACAATATCAAATTAAAGATATGTTAACTGATAAATTATATTTTTTCCAAAATAAGATTTTATCACCATAGTTTTCATTTTTATGAAATATTGATTTCTTGGTTTACAGTTCCTTGGAAAAATTGGGGCTTTTAACATTTTATCTCTGACTCAACTGCCCTCTTTGTTTTTATTTTTGTTTCTGTAACAGTGTCTATAGGCACTTTGAAATCCTCATCTTTATTAAAAAAAAATCTCTAAAGATGAATGATTAAGTCACCAAAAGAAACTGTGTATTCATGGTGCCTTCGATGTGAAAATATTAGAATGTATTTGAATTCCTATGGCATTCGAAGGAAATAGAACCAATGTTATTGATATTTATATGGTGCTAGAAAAAGTGTAGTTACATCAACAAAATAATAAATAGGAAAAAGTAAGGAATTATATCAAAAGCTACCATACATAGAAGAAAAGTGTTTAATTACAGATAATTTTTTTGCAGAAAAAGGATCAAATGCTATGAAATCAAAGTTGCTCTTTTATTATTATTCATAATCATTATTTTTAAAAGATGTACCTTATTTGTGTGATTGGCATTATGTTGAACTATTGATATTATTTCATTTACTTCTTACAAAACTCTTTAAGTAGGACATGTATTACTAACCTCTTTTGTACTTATTTCCTTGCCGGTTGAGGAAGATGCTGCCTATAGCTATAAGTTATTTATTGAAAGTTATTCATTCAGGGGCCCTCTCTGGTGACGCAATGGGTTAAGCAACACACTGTGAAGCAAACCACAGCCAGTGCAGCACGAGTTCAATACCTGCTGCCAGCCAGGGAGATGACCCACATGGCATAGCAGACCTCTCCTGCCTTGCCCACTGCTCTCCTCAGCAGTGTATTTCAGTCTGTCTGCCTGTCCTGTTCCCCACTCTGCCTCTGGTGGATCCTCTTACCCCCCACATCTCTAGCCTGTACCCCAGTTCTTGTATGTATAAATAAATCTAAAAAAAAGTCATCCACTAAAAAGTGACAGAGCCAAAGTGAATACTTTCTCAAGTTCCTTGTATCCACCTGTGTACTGTGTAAATAGTGCTACTTACTGTCAACTAGTAAATATCATCTTTTGGTGTTTCAGAAAAGAGACATCAATTACAGAAAGATAGAAAAAGAAATTAAAAAAAACAAAAACAGAAAATCAAAACACTTTACAAACAAAGCAAAATGCAAACTTATTAACAAGTCCTTGCCCTTAAAAGAATGCTACGCTACTATATTAATAAAAGGGCTCCTGGCCAGTGAGTTTAAAAGAAAAGTTTATGGTTAAATATACAAATCTAATAACCAACGTTGGTGTTCATGTTCTAACTACCTATTGATAAAGATAATGTTCATTTTGACCATAAAACTATTAGGTATGGATGTGCATGTCTTCGCTTTCACCATTACCAGGCCTTTTCTATGTGGGAGAACCTAAGGAGAACCTGAAGTAGAAGAAATCTACTTTTTATTCATTCATGAATTTCTGTGTAATTCTGAACAAAGTTCCACATGATATTTGTTAGCACAAGTGAGTCTCCAGAATCTATTCTAATGTTATGCTTAATAACCTCTTTCTGTCTTTTCAATAAATATGGATGAAATAAATTTCCAGGCAACTGAGTTATTCAGGGAAGCAAATGTGTTAAATATAGCCGAGTATGAGGATAAGCCTGAGAATTTAAGACAATCATCTAGTTCCTGCAAATTTACATGAAAGAAGGCCCTACAGTCTGTCTTTCAGTAGGAATGAACAGAAAGTCAAAAGTTGTGCTGAGTGCTGTCAGCACAATTAGCATTTGTATTTTCCTTCCCAGTCCAGGTCCCCTGAATAGTGCCAACATCATTTAAGATAAACCTGCCAGTCGATTAATTTGTGCTAAAAATAGTTAACTAAAGAAGAATTTCTTTTCTCTCTTTGACATGCAGTCAAGTATGTTCTAATACAGGGTGATGATGGGATTCTGGCACTGAGAATGTAAGAGAAAGTGCTTCATAGTGAGAATCCATTCTAGGGAGGTCAGCAAGTAGTAGAAACATAAAGGTGGGTTATCATAGACAGAGCCAGGCATTGTGGCAAAGGGCTTCGGACGCCATGAAGTCCTTGTTTTTCCATTTCAGTTCCTCCTCATGTTATGTGATATTAGAAAGTTTTCAAACATTTACACTTAGTGTCCCCATTATAAGTTGGTTTTAAAAGCATCTACCTGACAAAGTTATTGTGAAGAAAATGGCAAAATAGCACCTGCACTTAGTATCAATAAACATTAACCTCCATCTTTCCCTGACTTTCATACTCCTCTGCCATTCTGTCTCTCTGCTGTTAACTGTATCCACAAAGAAATGAAAACTACATTTGAATGCTCTGAAGTCACCATGTGCATTGATACACTTCCTCTGGCTCTGAGGACGGGCTTCTTGCTTCTTCTTTCTCAGGCAGCTCTGCTGCACCCTCCCCTCCACCAAGGCCTCTGGCCTTTGCTACCCGGGGTGTTTTCCAAAACTGGCCATCCCATGTAATCTACTTGTTCTGCTCCTGTTCTCCATCATTCTTCAGATAAATCATTAATGTCCCAGTGTAATAAACACTTTACATTTTGGCTTTTAGGAAATGACTCCTTAGGTAATAATTACTATGAATAAATCCTTAACTCAAATACTGCAAATATTTCTGCCCTCTTTGCTTTTAATATCATGACTAGGAAGGCTTTGAAATGTAAAAAGCCTACTTGTAATTTCAAATTGACGTCCAAAATTGGGAAAACTCCAGACTGTGAATGAAGAAATAACAAAGCTAAAGGCATTTTCTCATGACTGACAAATATTGAGAAGGCCACATGAATTTGAAAAGATCTGGAATAGTTCTGAAGAGTTGGAATGTCTAACTTTTACTCTTCATATTTTACTGTGCAATCTAGGCAAGATAATTTTCTTCAAAGAAAATAATGTGTACTTGGATGCAAGGATTTCTAAGAAACCAATTTGCATTTTTGTGATTCCATAGTGTTGTGATTATCATATTAATAATTTTATCTACAACATGTTTTTGATAAAATATATTTGTTGTAAACATAGATATGTTTACATTTATATGAATAATAGAAAATCTTCATGAAAAATGAAATTTATTTTATAAAAATTAATCCCCAATAAAATTATTAACCACTTGCACCACCAGGGTGGCCCTCTAAATGTTTTATAAATATGAAATTATATAATCCTCATAACAAGTTTATAAGTTTGAAATACAATTATAAGTTTATAAAGTAGGTAGTGTAATTATCTTCATATTATGAATGAAGACACTTCGGGTCAGAAAAGTGTCATAACTTGATCTAAGTCACAAAGCTTAGTGGTGAAGCCAGGATTTAAAAACACCAAATGGACCTGGGTTTTCCTGTTATAAGGTAATAAGACCATATTCATTGAGATTGTGTTAGTTTCCTAGGGTTTCCATAATAAAATATTTAAACCAGGTGGTTTAAAAGAACAAAAATTATTGTCTCATAAGCCTGGTGGTTACTATTTGGAAATTGGTATTGACAAGGCCTTGCTTTTTCTAAAATCTGTAGGGAAGAATCGTTCCTCACTTCTGCTAGTATTTGCTAGAAATCTTCCATGTCCCTAGGCTGGCAGATACATCACTCCAATCTCTGTATCCACTATCACATGGCTATCTTCTCCCTGTGTGTATCTCCCTGTGTCTCTTCTCTCTTAGAAGGACACCATTTATATTGGATTAAGGGCCCATGTATTCCAGCATGGCTTATCAAGATTTGATTATACCTGTAAGACCCTATGTGCCAAAGAGATAACATTCACAGATTCCAGGGATTAAGAATTAAGCAAAGCTTTTTTTTCCTGGGGGGTTGGGGGGGAGAAGGATTGGGAACACAATCCAAAACATAGCAAAACCCATTAACAAAGTAATGGGAATAAGCTTTCATGAATCATTAGAAACACAGTAGATGCTTCATCTGAAGCTAAGAGAGCCTGAAAGTGCACCGGTATTGCTTAAAAATTCCAGAGTCTTGGCCTCCCTGGTGGCGCAGTGGGTTGAGCAACGCACTGTGAGGCAAGCCGCAGCCACTGCAGCACGAGTTCGATCCCTGCTGCCGGCCAGAGAGGGGACCCACATGGCGCAGCAGACTTCTCCTGCTGTGCCCGCTGCTCCCCTCAGCAGTGTACTTCTGTTGATCTGCCTGTTCTGCTCCCCGCTCTGTCTGTGGTGAATCCTCTCACCCCCCACACCTCTGGCCTGTGCCCCAGTGCTTGTATGCATAAATAAATAAATCTTAAAAAAAAAAAAATTCCAGAGTCTTGTCCTATCCTTCTGCTATTATTTCTACTTTTTAAGATTTTTAGTAATATATTATTAGAATTTTTTAAAGTTTGTATGCAGATCTGAATTTGTATATTAGTTCCATACTCATCATAACATTTGATTCTCAAAACCAAACTATAAATCACAAATTATTTTTGTTGAGTTTGTAGAAATTGTCTTGTACATCAGGATTGGACAATTCTGTGAAGATTTGTACAATACTACTTTATCATCTTAGGATCTAGAATAGTATCAAATTTCTTAACACTAATAGACACACTCATCAGTCAAACTACTCTTTAGTACATCCTCCTCATGGGTGGATGTGCCCTTTTCATAGCTCTTAAAAAAAAAGGAGTAACTGAAGAGAACAGGAGAACAGATCAATTTTATTCTCCAGACATTATCATTCCATTGAAGTCATTCCAAGTTTTCTGAAGCAGAACAAGTAAAGGTGCCAGAATTTTTAGCTTGTGTTTTTTCACTTAGAAGAAAACATAAAAAGTAATGAAGATGCATTTGTCCCAGCATTTATTATGCACACTCTCTTTCACATAAGAATTATGTTCAGTGAAAGGTGATTTAACTGAAGTTTTCTATATCTAAACTATACCACTTTCCTTTGTACTGCAGTTAGCTTCTAGTTGTAATAACTGCATATTAAACATAAATCTAATCTTTTCATTTTACACTAGTGATAGGAATTCTATCAGACACAGTTCTTATACCAGTAAAACCTGCTGTCATGTATCTCAGATGATATTAATTCTTAGAAATTATATTTTGCCATATTTTCCCAGTCAAAAATGTATCAGCTTGGCATTTTGAACTGTATTTGAACTCTATCACTAAAAATAACTGACTTTGGGAAAAGAAATCCTTTCCATTATCTTAAGAACAACAGTTGAACTTTCATCAAAAAAGTTAAAGATGGGGCCTCCCTGGTGGCGCAGTGGGTTAAGCAACGCACTATGGAGCAAACCGCAGCCACTGCAGCACGAGTTCGATCCCTGCTGCCGGCCAGAGAGGGGACCCACATGGCGTAGCAGACCTCTCCTGCTGGGCCCGCTGCTCCCCTCAGCAGTGTACTTCCGTTGATCTGCCTGTTCTGCTCCCCGCTCTCTGTGGTGAATCCTCTCACCCCCCCATACCTCTGGCCTGTACCCCAGTGCTTGTATGCATAAATAAATAAATCTTAAAAAAAAAGAAAAAAAAAAAGTTAAAGATGTTTCCCTTTGGTAGCAGGAGACTAACTGTAACCAATAATTCATAATATTCTCACTGTTATCTAGTCCATGTCCAAGAAATACATTTCTATCTGAAATACTAATATCGCCCCCAAATTCTTTATTTGTTTACATTATAGGACTTTATATGATAAATTATAAAATATATGTTCATTTTCCTGTGTATATCTTACATTGGATCATAAGCCCAATTAGGACAGGGATCATAATTGCCTTATCCATATTGTTTCCAATCTTAATTTCTAAAAATAAACAAATGAAGTTAGTTGAAGAAATACATGAATGAAAGAGAATGATGTTTGCTACCTGGGTAGTTTCTTGTGAATCTAGCTTGGCATCTTTTGTGGGTCATTCTTGTAACAGAGCATCTGTGACCTTTCACCTTGATCAATGTCCTCCTGTTCTTGTTGGCTCTCATTCTCATTTCCACAGTCATCCACATACATTCTTTGTGCCACGTTTTGTAGAAACTGTTTTCCTTAAAATTATCTTTTACGCTCTGTCCTTGGCAATATATTAAAATCTGCTGCTGGGTAAGGATTTAATCTTCATAGTACACCATCAGCCCTGCCCACCAGTCACAATATCATTATAAAGCATCTTGCTGTCAAAAGGTAATATTTTTTATATATCAAAGCATTCTCCACAGCTACTTGAGTCTTCCCCAAATTTCTGGTGTTATTTGTCTGTCCTTGAAACTTTCTGTGAATGATAAAAAAATATCATCTTAGAATAACCAGTAGACATGTAAGTACCCCAGTGGGCAAAGAAAGACCTCTAGTTCCCTCACTCTGGGAGCCATGGTTTTTGACTAAGTGATCACTGTTTCCTGTGATCCAAAGTAAAGGAATGGACGAGGTCAGAGCCTGGGACCTGAATGAAAAGTTCTGTTCCTTCTCCTCAAAAGGAAGACTCATAACAGAGTTTCTACTATTTAAAATTTTCATTTGCAATGCCCTTTTCAGTCTTAACAACTTCATTCACTGCTTGCTATGAGTTTGCTTTTGGCTATGTTTGCAAGGGTTTATTTCTCAACACTATTTTGAGGCTTTTGAAAGTGTAGTCTCTTTGCTGCTGAAGGTTATAACCCTGGTTTATGTTATAAAGGGCATTATATTTTGTTTTCCCCATATTGTTTTTAGATTTGTTATCACTTTTGACTCCTAAATGAGTTTTTACAGTAGGCAGAATAGAAAATTTTCTTCCAGTTTTCCAAATGAGACTTGGAGAAGCTAAGTGACTTATGTAAGACCACAGAGCTAATCAGGGCCAAAGCTGCTCTGTGCTTCTGCTCACATACTGTGTGTTCTAAGAGAATTCCCTGAAGCTCCTTAAAGTGGTGTTAATGCCCAGATAAACATCTAGGGAGCCATGGTCTCAGAGATTCATGTGGGTTTCTTTATCTAAGTATCTGGAATTGGGCCTCTCCAGTGGCACAGGGGTTAAAGACATAGTACTGTCAAGCTATCGGCAGCCACTGTAGAACTAGTTTGATCCCCAGCCAGGCTGGTGACCCACATGGCACAGCAGACCTCTCCTGTTTTGCCTGCTGCTCCCCTCAGCAGTATATCTCAGTCAATCCACCTGTTCTGCTCCCCACTCTGTCTCTGGTGTATCCTCTCACACCACCCCCCCCCCCCCCCCGTATCTCTGACCTCCACCCAAGTTCTTGTACACATAATTTTTTTCAAAAATAAGTATCTGGAATTGTCTGATAAATTTTGGGTAAGGCATTATAGCATTTTTTAACTTCACATTTTCTTGTGTAGCACTCAGGTACTATCTGCATCTAGAAGATTCTCAGGAAAAAAGTACAGTCAGGGCATGATTCATTTTCATTGTCTGCTGATGTTCATCAGAACTCTGAGAGAGGTGTTTAGGTCAGTGCAGCAAAGACCAGAGTCAGAAATTGCCTTTCTTTCCTCTTAGATTTTCCTCACTGTCTAGCATACAAAGTATATGCCTAGTGTACAGCTGGACAGATAGAAAATGATGAAACTTTCATTTGAACACAGATCTGACCAGCCTTGACATCTGTGCTGACCCAGTGCTGTCTTCAGTTTTCAGAATGATGCAATGTTTTCATGCAAGAGCATGCTACTACCTTTTATGTTTTAGAATAGCAAGTCTGATATAGAACTCAGCAACAAACAGAATATTAGCTAAAAAGATATTTTCAAATCTCCAAAATGTATTGTGAAAATTAACTTTTTTTTAAAAGATTTATTTATTTATGCACACAAGGGCTGGGGTACAGGCCAGAGTCGCGGTAGGCAAGAGGATTCACCAGAGACAGAATGAGGAGCAGAACAGGCAGATCAACTGAAATACACTGCTGAGGGGACCAGCAGGCAAGACAGGAGAGGTCTGCTGTGCCATGTGGGTCAGCTCCCTGGCCAGGGATTGAACTCAGGCTGCTGCAGTGAGAGCAAGATAGTGCTGAGACAACCCCTACACCAGCAGGGGGCCCCCAGATCCAAAGGACTGTATTTGCAGAAGTTTGTCAACAGCAGTAATAGTGACAGAGAATATGAATTTCCCCACAAAATATCTCCCCAGATAAGGGCTGGAAAGGGACTTTAGAGAGAAGGAAGGCTAATAGGATAAAAAAGAGTCTTGGTTGATTGAATGTTGCAGGTATTGGTGTTCCTGGTCATTTGTTGGTCACCTGCCTGTCATCTGAGCAAGCTCACATGAGTTCATGCTTCTACATACAAAGCATGTATGTGGATTTTGGTGCCCTCACCAGAGATTTTAGTACAATGATGAGGCTTATAGGGAAGAGCCTGAACATGTGCTGAATCTTTGATGAACCTCTGGCAGTTTACACTGGATAGGGGTAGCTGGAATCTGCTTGTCTGGACAGACTGGAATATATAGTTCAGTTAGACAACACTGCTTTCAGGGAAATAAATTAAAAATTGTAACTCCTCTGCTAGATTCAATAGTTATTGCTCTTAATTAAACCTTTGGCACCTAGCAGTCTGAAGTTCTCTAACTATCTTAACTACTTGTTTTCTAGTACTCTAAAGACAATATTAGTAGTTCTGAAAGGAGGTGATGCAAGCAAAAAATTGTGAGCTGAGGCAATTTTTTTTCTACAGATTTATTTATGCATGTCAGAGTGGGGTGCAGGCCAGAGACAAAGCGGGGAGCAGAACCAGCAGATCTACTGAAATATACTGCTATGGGGAGCAGAGGACAAGGCAGGAGAGGTCTGCTGCACCATGTGTGTACCCTCCCTGGCCAGGGATCGAACTCATGCTACTGTGCAGTGGATGCTTCACAGTGTGGCGCTCAACCCGCTATGCCACCTGGGAGGCCCACTGCTGAGGCAATTTTTAACTTTTTAGATAATCTCCCTCCCACATCTAATATGTACAAACTAGTACAAAGCTCTGGCAATGCAGGGAGTGCAAGTGTACATTCATGATCAGGGGCTCGGTCCAGCCCACTTATACGCATAACTTATGATAGATGCATTTAATGACCAGCACTTATTATGAGAAAATAATAATAACAGGCTGTTCAATATGCCTGAACTTTTCAGACTCTATTAAAAACTTAGCTAATGTTCATGAATTTCATGACAGCTGTTAACTATGAAACCCTGGTTACTACACATGGGGCAAAGACAGGGGCAGGATTGAAGAGCACATGTTGTAAGCTCTTGACCATCCAGGAATAAAAATTTTTCCATGATAGAATTTGAAAGGACCTTGAGTTCAGTGCTCCTGAACTTCTAATTGTATTTCTACTTACTATGATATGAAATAAAGGAAATCTGAAAATGCAGGAAAACAAGCTGGGAAAGGTAATTTGCTGTTAATTTTAACATCCTAATACACAGTAATATACATTTACTGAAATACTTTTTCCCCCTAAAGTTTGAAATTACTGATATATTGATTATAATGTACAAATTTTTTTATCTTTGTATTTGTATGAAACTATAACCTGGTTTAAATCAAATTGTGTATAAAATTAGATAATATATTGTTTTTTACTGAATATGCCATAAACACTATTATGTGCAGTCAAGTAGTCTTTCAGATGACTTTAGTGCCTAAATAATATTCTACTTGGGGGCCTCATGGTGGTACATCAGTTAAGTTGCAGCCCTATCAAGCTGTCATCAACCACTGTGCCATGAGTTCGATCCTCGGCAAGGGAGCTAATCCACATAGAGCAGCAGACCTCTTTTGTTTCACCTGCTGCCCCCCTCAGCAGTGTATTTCAGTAGATCCACCTGTTCTTCTCCCTGCTCTGTATCTGGTGAATCTTCTCACCCGCCCGGCACCTCTGTCCTGTACCCCAGTTCTTGTATGTATATATAAATAATCTTTAAAAGAATATTCTACATGGTGAAAGCTTCACAATGTAATTAGCTAATCTTTTTGTGTTGGACATTTCTACAATCCTCTATTTTGGGTTATTCTATATAATTTTACAGCAAATATTTCCAAAAGGAAAGCTATCAGATTCTTATTATTTCTTAAATTTAGATTTCCAAATGTATACTTATTAGGCCAATATATACAAATAGTCAAAAAAATTATTTCTTTAAAATTTAAATACCCAAACATGTTATATTAATATGCAGAAGGAATTGATAATTCACAAAAAGTTGTTCACAGTTGCTCCTAAACATAAGATATTCAAATATACTCATAAGAGAAATACAAATGTAAACCACAGTAAGATGTCATTTCTTATATCCCAGACTTCAAATGTTAAAATTTGACACTTTCTGATGGCAGGGGTGTAAGGAAATAAGCAAATAAGCACTTCCATACATTGTAGATAGGAATGTAAATTGGTACAACTGCTATGGAGGTTAGTTTGGCAAATCTGTCAAAACTGTATTGTGTGTTTGACCCAGAAATTCAACTTCTAATCGTTTGCCCTGTAAACACACTACCAACAATATGAAAATAGTATGTTCAAGGTTACTGTTTGCCTTGTAGCTTGTGATTACAGAATATCAGGAATAACCTAGATGCTCATATAAAGAAATTTGGTTGGCTAAACTATAGCTCACCCACAGTAGATATTAGTTTGATCTACAGCAAACAGTGAGAAATGATATAATTTTCAGTGTCATTAAATGCTAAAGTGTAAAAGGTAGACTGTAACATGTTGCATTTTTTGTAAGACAGTAGGGAAAATAAGAAAAGACATATATGTACTTGCTTATTAAAAAAAAAAGACCAGAGACCAGAAACTCAAGTGGAAGAAGAGGCTGATGCTTTCTTTGTGTATAGTTCCTGATTCAGAACTATATTAATACTTTATATACTAAGTCAATCAATCAGAAAAGATATGAGGGAAAGTTTAAATAAACAGAATACAAACAGAAACTCAAACTTTATTGCATTTCAAATGAATAACATAACTACTCGAAATGAGGGTGAGACAGTTAATTCAAAGTTAACCTGGTGGTGGGAAATCCATGGACAACTGATGTCAAATATATATAAATAAAGAAAAGGAGGAAAAAAGAAAAGTGCTTTTTTACTCTGTGCTTTCAGGCTAACAGTCAAAAGAATTATAAATAATATTGATCTCTAGTCGCTTATTTCTATCAATAGTACTAGTATGGGTTTATGTCTCTGAAAATACTTTTTCTATATTCTAGGGTTGAGCAAATAAGTAAAGATTAAACTTAAAGCTGTGAAAGTAGAGAAAATTATAGTATGCAGTGTTGGATTCGAACTGTTGGTATAAATTTATGTTTTATATATAGGTAGGATATATAAATTAGATGTAGATGTAAGGTTATTTGATATAAATGTAGATAAACATATCTTCTAATGATGTCTCTCCCAAAAATCCTGAAAACATGAGGACCTTAGTAGCCATGGGCATGCTTATTTTTTATTAAATTAATTCATACAAGCACTGGGGTATAGGTCAGAAGTTGGGGGCGGGGGGAGAATCCACCAGAGACAGAGTGGGGAACAGAACAGGCAGATTGACTGAAATACACTGCTGAGGGGAACAGCAGGCAAGGCAGGAAAGGTCTGCCTCGCCATATGGGTCACCATATGGATTGTCTCTCTAGCTGGCAGCAGGGGTAGAACTGGTGATGCAGTGGCTGCTGTTTGCTTCATAGTACATTGCTTAACCCATTGTGCCACCAGGGAGGCCCCAGCCATGGGCATGTTTAACACTCTGCTTTAAGTTTCTTAGTCATAAACAACTAAATGCAAGAGAAAGAGTTCTTTGTAGCAAAATGTCAGCTGATAAATAAAAATAAATAATTGAGTTACAAAATTAAACTTTGGCAACTAATGTACTAATAATTGAATTAGGCAGAAATTATCAAACTACTGGATCAAATATGCTGAGAAACAGTATATGAACATAGTGTCAAAGCATCTTGCTTACAAGAGGAAAATCCAGTACCTCTGCAGTGGTGACCTGGCAGACATCATCTTTACCTAACAATCAATTTTATTACAGTTAATGGGACAAAACAGCATCATATACCTCCAGATGCAATGCAGTGAGAAGGTCACTTCATCACTTTCATAATATGCCTGCCAAAAATGAGTCACCTAAATCTTATCACAAGGAAACATTAGCCAAACCCAAACTGAGACACATTCTAAAAATTACCTGCCTTGTACTTTTCAAAAATGTTAAAATTATAGAAGACAAACTCTGATAAACAATGCCTAATCCTGATTGGAACCTGGAATAGCAATAAAGGGTATTAATCCTAGAGATTGGTGCAATTTCAATAAGATCTGACCGTTAGATTGTGATTGTGTTACAGTTGGTTACTCTATTTGATTATTGGGCTGTGGTTATATAATATTCTTATCATAAAAATGCACATGAGACATATTTTTTAATAATTATTTTTTTAAATTTACATATATTTGACATCAGTTGTAATCCCCATGTATTCCCCATCACCATCTCACCAGTGCACCATCACCTCAGTCCCCCGTGCTCCCATCTTCCCTCAACCCTTCCCCTCTTCCCTCCCCACCAAGTGTCCCCAATTTGTCCTTGTCTTTTCATTTTTGTTTTTTCTGTCTTTATTGTTATTATTATTATTGTTGTTGTTCTTATTCCTTTCCTTGATCCTCCTTTGGTTCCCTTATGTTCCTCCTAGGAGAGGAACCATCTGGTATTTTTCTTTTGCCTTCTGACTTACTTCGCTGAGC
>JAGFMF010011862.1:6982709-6994317 GCA_019455555.1 Galemys pyrenaicus
TCCCCGCTCTGTCTGTGGTGAATCCTCTCACCCCCCACACCTCTGGCCTGTACACCAGTGCTTGTATGCATAAATAAATAAATCTTTAAAAAAAAAAAACAATACTACCACTTAGAAAAACAAAAGAAAGACAAAATTCTTCTTAAAATTCATGATCCAATGAAGTAAAATGCTTATGGTATTATTCTGGCTTCATCGTTCCTACTAGAGAACAGATTTTAATTCTGTGTTGTCTGCTCCTATATTAGTGACCATGTCACTAATAGGGAAAGGAGAGAAGGGCAGTGTTTCAGTTGTATTCAATGAGTTGAACATAGCCACATGCAAGATAGAGAATAAGGGAATATAATATTATAGGGATCATATTAGGTTTTCCAGCACTACAACCCTTTATATTCCATCTTGGTTGTTAAAATAATTTTTAGAAAGTGTTGTGAAAACTGAGTTTCAGAGAAGTCAATATACTTCTCAAACTTTTAGAAACTAGCAGAAATCAAATTAAAACTAAGTATTTTGATTTCAAGAAATGATTAATCCAATATTTGTCTTTATTAACTCTAGACTATTTACAGTTGGATGATTTTTAACTATGTATCAGTCAGGATTGCAGCAGGAAGCCCTGGGCAATCATCCTGGGTTGTTAAAGAGAATTCAATAAGGAACTATTCAGATTGATTTGTCAGCAGGGATTAGAAAACCCGCAAAGGATAATAAATTCCCTAGTACTAGCAATATCAGAAAGTTATTGCAAAATCTAAATGTAAAGATGGAAGGGAGGAGCAATTACTGCTGTCCCATCTGGGTAGCTGCATGTAGAGGCCACCAAATGGGAGCTGGAATCTTTGGTAAAATGAAGCAACCAACCTGGGGTACTTAGAAGAAGAGAACAGAGAGAATAAATACCCAGTTTCACTCTCTTTCAGTCTTCTGCTTCTCATGCTATTCATCTAGTGACCTCTGTTCACTCAACCCAACTAGAAACCACTGAGCTAAGGCATCCTGTTATGCAGTCATCTCAATGGGTGTCCTGGGGAATAGAGCAGGATGAAGCAGAGTGCGAATTGATTTAGAGAAGCAAATGGAAAATACCTAACATATACAAGTTACTCCAAGAGTAAAGCATTGGTTAAAAAAAAAAAGAATTAAGAATATTTTACTTTTACACAAAATCATAGACATCCACTAAAATATTTTTCAGAGTAGTTCCTAAACCTTTCCAAATTACTGTCTCATAGAACATTTCCTAACTTTGCATGAAAGACTACTTTTTAAATTCTGGATATGTAATGAGCTGATAAAAAGACCCTATAATAGAGAAGACCTTTATCAGAGCTTCAACTTCTAATGGGAGTGGGGGTGGGGAGAAGTTGGCTGGCGGAGCTACATTCCCTGGGCCCATGAGTAGATCCTCAAAGCATTTGCTGCTTCAATAAAACATCAAAGGCTGCTGCATGCTGTAGGGCATTTCTGAGACTAAAACTAAGGTGAACTACAGTGTTTCACAGCAGAAAATGGGGGAATAAATATTGTGTGAATCTTTCCGATTCTTCCTGGTAAATTTTCCACTCATTTTGTTTTTGAGGTAACATTGGTTAGATTACTCTATGTGATTTCTGAAAACAATTGAAATAACCTATAAGTTTCAGGAGTTCATCATTAAAAATCAACAGGTGCATTTGTTATATTACAATTGTCACAAAAAATCCATTTCTACCTTTTGGATAGAATTGAACCCTTTCTATCTATCCTTTGGATAGACTTGACACCTTTTCTTCAATTTACCTGACACACTTCCCTTCAGGTAATCACTAATTTGTCATATAGTTTAAAAGTTTGTTTTTGTTTTACTCATCCATTTTTTTAATATATATACCACAAATGAGTAAAATCAAGCAGTGTTTGTCTTCCTCTAACTAATTCCACTAAACAAATACCCTTCAAGTTCATCCATGTTGCAGGATTTCATCTTTTTAGAGCTGAGTTGTATTCCACTCTATATAGAACACATCTTCTACCATCATTTATATATGGAATTTAAATTTTTAAATTCTTAAGGAATCTCCACACTGCTTTCCATAATGGCTGCATAAAATTACATTCCCTCCAACAGTATACAAGGGCTTCCTTCTCTTCATGTCCTTGCTAATACTTATTTCTTTCCTTTCCGATAATAGCCATTCTCACAGACATGAGGTGATATTTCATTATTGTTCTGATTTGAATTTTCCTAATAATAAGAGATGATGAATATCATTTTGTATTCCTATCAGCTATCTGAATGTCTTTGAAAAGTATCTGTTTATATTCTCTGCCCACATTTTAATTGGGTTGTTTGTTGTTGAGTTTTGAGTTCTCTGTATATTTTTGATAATAACCTCTTGTCAGATATATGATGTGCAAACATATTCTCCCATTCGGTAGGGTATCTTTTAGTTTTGACACATATTACTTTCACCATGCAGAAGCTTTTTGATTTGATGCAGTCCCCTTTATTTATTTTTGCTATTGTATCCCTGGAGGTTGAAGTTGAGTCCCCAGACATACCTCTAAGGCCAGTGTCACGAAGTATATCACCTATGTTTTCTTCTGTATATTTTAGGGTTTCAGATTTTATATCCAAGTCTTTAAACAATTTAAATTAATTTTTGTGTATGGTATTAGATATTGTCTAGCTTCATTCTTTTTGTATGTGGCTGTCACATATTTGAGCAATATTCATTGACAACACTTCCTTTTCTCCATTGCACACTCCTGACTCCTCTGTCATAAAATAATTGTCCATATATGTGTGGTTTTATTTCTGAACACTCAGTTCCTGTGCATTGACCTGTGTGTCTGTTTTTATTCCAATAACACCTGTTTTAATTACTGTCTCTTAAAATTTCTTTTCGTTTTCTTAGTACCTATTTCTAGATTTTCTACAATGTAGAAAGATCTACTCTAAGAACTGGTAGTTCAGATTTTATCATGTTTCTTGGTAAATTTTTACTGCTACTTTAATCAGGACCTCAGCCTTTGCTGCCCAGTGCCTGTGTAAGTAGGATAGGCAGTGAAAATAGGGACTGTAGGAAATCTCAGATGGTGGTGGTTTGAAATTTTTCAGGATCCCCTCTCCTGCCAATGCTAAGCCACTTAACAACAGCTTTTATGAGTTGAGTAGTTGTTAAGACCAGCAAAATAGTTAGGCCTAAAGGTACGAGTGCATCTTAAGGGTCTGTTATGGATAGGGAAGTGAAATAAGAGTCTTTGGAATACATGACAGATACAGTGCTCTTCAGGAGATGCCTCAAATATAGACTTCAGGAGCAGCTACAACTTTGGTTCAAGAAGCTAGGAAGGCTCATTCTCTAGGTGAAAATGAAAAGAAATGATTTCAAGGTTCTCAAAAGAGCTAGTTTCTTAGGTCTACCAGTTCCAAATGAGAGGCAGCATCTGTAGCAACCAAATAAAAACACTTGTTTACTAGAAAAGAGACACCATATATATTACTGAGGAGTAGATTATTTTGTACTAACAAGTTAACACCTGCATCTAAACACCTAAAAATACAACTTAGTTTGTATTGAGATACAATGGAAAGGTCCTGTTTTCCATACAGGCATTAATCCTGTCTGATGTTGCTCTCTAAAGCAAGGAGTTGCTGGAGTGTTTCTCCTTGATTTTTCACTGCTTCAGGTGGGAAGAATTCATCACTTTTCATTGCCCACATTTCATTGGTCAGATTTAGTCACAGGACTCTTAACAACAAAGCAACTAGAAAGTATAAGTAGTTATGTTCCCAGGAAAGAAAGAAAGTCTAATTTTGGTAAACATTAGTAACACTTGGCATACCAAATTGCTAGGATCACCCCACATGCAATGCTGGAGAACCAGGATTATAGAACCAGAAGAAAGGGAAATGAAAATAAGGAAACTTTGGATATGAAAGATGGGGAATAAAAAGACACTTCAATAAGTAATCCTGTTGTTAAAAACTACATTCATTGCAGATCATCAAATACCACTCTGCAAAAGGAGAAATTATGCTTAGATGCATTCTTTACATTCCCAATAACTATACAGGGACGTATGTGCTGCATAAATTAATTTCTTGACCAACTTAATTTAAATCAACAAATCAGTAACTTCACATAAATGGTAGCGATCCTGAGGCAGTAGATAGAAATCAAGAATATTCTCTCCTTTGCTTCTCTGCCACTCGGTTAGTAATGAATCATTCCTCTGGCCTTTGTGAACATTAAGTATAGAACTCCAAAAATATTATTTTTCTGGAGAGTGGAGATTGGTTCATTTGAAATGTTTTATTGCTATGGGAATTGTGGCATGATTATTTAATGAACTCCTTGGATTCTTTAACACATGAGATATATAAAAGATTAGTTATACTAATTCCGTTGGAGTTGCTAAAAAATCTATAAATTTTCTGGTAGCACTAACCTCAGTCTGCAGAGTCTGAAGAAAGGAAGTCTAGCTAGGCATAAGGAATGTTTTGACTGAGATTGAGCAGACTAAGGAAGTAAAGAATATTTTGACTGAGAATGAACAGACTAAGGAGGAGGCAACATGTTAGTTTTTGGACTTCACTTTTTTTTAAATGGTAGATTGTATTTTAACTGTTATTAAAACTTTCAATCTATGAGAGAATATAATTAATAACAACATACACCCACTATTACAGTTACTGTTTCTCTCTCACTTCTATGTATAATTTTCTTTCTCAATCCCTATCTCTCTGTCTCCTTGTTGACAATTTCAAAACAAGTTGCAGACATCATAGTTAACCCCTAAAAATATTACATGAATATGAAAATAGTCTATATAACCAAAATAACATTGTAATATCTATAGGAACTTAATTTCTGATTATTTCTCAAATAAATTTTAAGATAAAAGCCAATCAGATGTTCACTTTGCATTTAATTTAAACATCAAATAAATCTCTTTTAATCGAGAACAATTTCTTTTCACCACCTTTTTCTTTAAGTAGTATTGACTTTTTATGTTGAGAGCTCCATTTTCTTTGAGATAATATTATTTGTTTCTTTAAAGAGTTAAATATTTAAGTATTTATTTTGTCAAGAATATTTCAGAAGAATTGTTTCCTTCACATTATATCATAGCAGGCAGAATATATTGTCAAGTAATTTCACAATTAGTGATGCTAAATGTGGTGTCACTTGTTTAAGAAATGACAACTAAACTTACCTATTTTAAAAATAAAGTCTTCCTTCTATAATTTTCAAGTAATCCCTGTGGTCATATTTTGGCAGTATGAAAGTATCCTGTCTACATCACAATTTTTACCTCCTTTTAGCATCCACTGTTGATTTTTGCCTGACACAATTATTTTATTTGCTGTCCAAAATGGTACTTTAAAAATATTTCCAGACATTGTTTATTAACTGTCGTGTCTCTATTTGAAAAAGAAATTTCCTTTTCAACTATTGATGAACCATAGCCTCATGCAAAACACAGAGTAAATAACTAGTTCTTTTTTTCAATTTTATTAGAGAAAGGAGTTTATAATTCCAAAAAAGATGACTGTTATACAAAAATCTCACTTTAATTCTCTTTGAAATAATTATACAGTGAAATGCACACATTTTAGGTATGCAGATGTATAATAATTTTCTTGCTTGATATGCTATAGAGCTATGCTAATGTATAGAAAATTTGAAAACATTTTACAGTGAATACTCATATACTTACACATAAATTTTACCATCAACATTATACTATATTTGACCTATAGGATATGTATTCATCTCTGTATTCCTCTAAGTATCCTTAGTCATCTTATTCCCAACAGGAGACTTATCCCTACTAGGTAGTACAATATTAATTGACAGCTTTACTTTTGAAGTAAAATTTACATACAATGAAGTACAAATCTTAAGATAAATGATGTTTATCTTCCCTGTCTTTCTTCTCCAATAACAAGGGTTTTTGCTACTGAGCCTACTGAGCCTGCCTTTCCTTTGGAATTGACGGATCTATTTAAACTAGCTCTTTAAAGAATCTTAACATCATCTCTTCATTTGTTTTGCTTTTTAAAAATGTTTTGAATGTTACTTTATTGTTTATTTACAATTGAAGTAATATTGGGGTCCTCATTTGTTTTGACAAATGCCTGATACCTTTAAAATATAAACATCTGTGACAATGGCCCATATTGAAAAGACTAGAAACCACAAGTGCTGGCGAAGATGTGGAGAAAAGGGAACTTGCCTACACTGCTGGTGGGAATGCAAACTGCTCCAGCCCTTATGGAAAACAGTATGGAGGTGTCTGAAAATGTTAAAAATGGATCTTCCCTTTGACCCAGTAATTGCATTCCTAGACACCTACCCTCAAAATTCAGCACTAATTTCATAAAGAAAAAAATCTTGCATTTCCATATTCATTATAGTGCTATTTATGATTGCTAAATTATGGGTACAACCTAAGTGCCTCAGAGAAGACGAGAGGATCAAGAAGATATGCTATATGTACATAATAGAATACTAGTCAGCAATCAAAAAAGATAAACTCATGCCACTTGCAGCAACATGTATGGGATTTGAAGGGATAATGCTTAGTGAAGTAAGTGAAGGAAAAAGATAAATGATGAATTGTGTCATTTATATGTGGAATATAGAGAATACAAACTAAGCATTAGAGAAAGACAAGCTTAAAAGACTAACCTTTGCAGGCTGGCTGTAGAACTGAAGTATCCTGAGAAGGAGGAGTTTGGGATGTAGGGGTGGGGACCATTGAGAACAAAGAGGGAATGGAGCACAGTGGACTATGGGGAGAACTATGGGTGAATTTGTGATAGGTGCAATATGGTGACAACACCTGAGCAGAGGGATACTGTACTCCCAAAATACCAGCAATAATGTGAACCAGTGGTACCTCAACAAAAAAGTACTAATGTCTAGGTCTCATACACAGAATTTCTTATATAATTGGTATGGAATGTAGTCTGAGCAATAAGATCTCTTAAAACTCCCAAGATTACCCAAATGAGGAAAATTTGATATTTTTTTCTAGCTGGGAGAGTCCACTTGTTAAAGAAATAGGTGAAATAGTCCAGTGACTCATATTTTAATTAATTGGTTAATGAATTATTTTTAAATAATTGATTGCATACTTATTAGCAAGTTAAAAAACCATCTCATGAAAATTACCCACATTTCTTATCCAAAAATAATTTCTATAAATATTTTTACTTATATTTCTAGATGTTCCAGTATTTATGTTTGTGCGTGTGTGTATATATAACTTCAAATCTTCGTCTGTACATTGATACATGGGAATTGACATTTCATGGCTGCTCTCTCTGTAAAAGAAATGTTTTCTTTGTTATATTGTGCCTTTTAAAGAGAAGGCCTGTAAAGGTTAAGGATTAATTTGGCTAATGAATTGTATACATTGGTAAATTGACATTTCAAAGGGCATCGACATACAGCAATGCTCTAAAATTCATTATCTTATTGAATTAATACTTGACCATGTGAAAATATAAATTTCCCTTTTATTAGATCACATCAGAACATACTGAATTTCCTCATTTGACTCTTCCTTAATCTCTTTGCCTCCAAGTTAGACTCTTTGCCTACACATTCTTTTATTTTAAAAATGAGGAATAAAAAGGATTTTTAAAGTTGATTCCTTATTGGATATGTTTAAATTTCTCTTTTCTAAATTTAAAAAGCAGGCATATCATTTATAATTTAACTTATAAATTATAAAAAATAAGTTAAAATTATTTTGATATCGATACCCTCTTCATGCATATCCAAGATGTTAAATTTGCAATCAATATTCATCTTATTTAGATTTTCCAGGTTTGTATCATTTAAATGTATTTATTTCTGTGGGTTGTCTGTATTCTTAATCCTCAGAGAATCCTTGTTCTTGGGATAGTTGTCATGAGACATCTCCTCTTAAAACATTTTAATAGGTTATGTCATATGTTGTCTAATGGAGCAAAAATTAAATGGTGACAATGGAAGAAAAATTTGTAATTGAAATGTTAGTAAAGAAAGCAGATATAGACACTTCATATCTATACCAGGCTAGACAAATAGCTGGTAACTGGAAAGGTCATTAGTTGAAAGTATATTTGAAGCCACATCTTTTAATTACTGATTTGATAAATAAGGATCTCTCTCAACCTTTCATTGGATACATAAGGAAATTAAAGCTCCTAGAATAAACCTTTCTTATTGCTATTAATAAAACAAAACTGCAATATTATTTTCCTAATTCCCAATTCAGTAATATTTCCACTATATTACAGTGACAATTCTAATTACACTATCGCTGATCTGCACTCTATTCTTTGCATCACTAGAAAATTTGAGCTATAAAATCAGTCGCAGCCTTTAATTTAACAGCAGACTATTATCTGACTGATTTGAAACTCACCAAAGACAAGAGAGAGTGGGAGGAAGCATATTAAGGTGATTTAATAAATTGATGAATTAAACAATTATTTGTATATAGGGTTTACATCTTTCCTTTAACACCTCAGTAGTTTAAGATCTGATAGTCAAAATATTTCAGTATTTTCAATGTCAGATGAAAATCATTAGTGGCATTATTGAATGGCAATGAAAAAGCATTTTGAGGGAACATAATCACTAACGGGAGATTCTGTAGCTTTCTAATAGGGACTGCCTTAAGAGTATTTTTATGATGGTACCTAAGAGATTCTAGGTTGAGCCATGTAGCCACATTAAATGTAATTCATTCATTTAGCAACATCAAAAATGAAAATTCCGAAGAAATTTATATTCACAAAAATGTAAATGCTAGATACTTCACCTTTATTTAAATTAGTTTCTTCCAAAACTTTAAAATACATTATTATCTTTGAAATCAATTTTAAGCCACGGATCTCAAAAACTTTGTTTCTGTTCATTAAACCACAACTTTTCTTGAAACCATGGCTATGACTGCAAACCTGTATTGTAGTAGTCATCATGGTTGGATAGAAAATATAGCAACTAATGATCCATTGCAGACTGAATAAATTAAGTCACTCATTCCTGAGAATCATAATAGAAAAAGAAAAAATAAAGTGATCACTGAGGGGGAAAAAGAAGCATATTAAAGACTATTCTATGTTGTGCTGAAGCATAAGGATACAAAGAACAATCTCTGGTTGAACATCTGGATCCTGGATCTGTTCTGTGCCAAACATCTGTATGATGAAGGCAATAGAACACTTCCCTTCTGTGCGGCTATTTGGGCATCTTATGACAGGAAGTGGTTTCTTCTAGAAGAACTGCACCACAGCTTCCTTTTTTTTCCCTTCTAATTTTACCAAACCTGAGAGATGATTGACATAATCCAAAAGTGTCCTATGTGGCTGTCATGCCAGTGTTCTTTGGCTAAGGCTTGTTTTCAAGATGTGATCATCATCTGCTGTAAATCTTCAATCTGTACTCGGGACATTCTCTGGGGTTTATCTATGTGCTTTATTTCAAGAAAACCAAAGAGAGAAATAAACAATTTTCTTATTTGACATTTGACTAAAATGGAGCTCAGGGACAGCAAAGTGACCAAGTTAAGTATGGTACCAGGACATGGTTTCAAGTCTACAGATTCCTTGCTAAGAAAAACATCTTTATTTAAATGGGGCATCTTCATTAAAATAAAATATCAATATTTTGTATTAATTAGGTGGGTTTTAATTTATAATGTATATTCTCATCCACATCTATTTCTTAGCATAAGTCACTTTTCCTGTAGACATCCACATTAACATTTAATATTTATTCCCTTCTGGAGTATGATTTTGAAAAGCCCAAAAGTTCTTAGTTTTGAATATATACATTTAAATAAATATAAATAGGAATATATGTTTGTGGATATAGTTAGGTGATATCAAATGATAAAAAGAACAATTTGGTCATTCTGAGGAGGTTCTCTGAAAGTTCAGGAATGGCAGACATGAATGTCTAGATTATGAAATAGATTTAAAACAAAGCACAAATTAAATTATTTCCCCTCTGATGATTAAAATGCACCTATGAATCTTCAATCAGAAGTTATTGGCAATTACTGAAACATTTTATTTTGGCTTGAATGTTCAAGACAATAAATGGCTTATGACAATAATAGGGCATCATATCTGCAAGTCACAGACTTCTGTTTGCTGAAGTCTATGAAGAAAAGGTTTGCCTTTAAAAAGCAAAATTTCTCTGTTAGTGATTATTAACCCAAAAATATTTATCAGTTTATAGCTCTATGCAAATCATTAGAATAAAACTTGAGGAATTATCTCACACACCTATACATCCAAGCAAGCAACAAATGAGTAAGAATGCTTTCCACAAAGGTGAAGTTTTCAAAAAGCATAATTTGAACAAAGACCTAAAATTGGTAAAGGTCAAGGTCTACTTGATACCCAGGGTTACTTCATAACACTGATGTGTACAATGTGTGCTTAAGAGTAGGAACAGTGGTTTTGTGGTTTTGTACTGAGCACAGTTCAGTACAGGAAATGAAGCATACTCCTAAGCAGAAAAAGCTAAATGTAGATAAACGCGCTTGCAAAGGGCTTGAAAGGGCTGAAGTAGCAGGCATGTTAGCATAAATTTCAGTAAGCCCCCAAAGGACAAGTATGATCTGAAAATGCTGCCACCACTATTGCCACAACCCCCCAAATTAGATACACAGACATTGGAGAATGGAGCTTGGTCTCTGTAGTTACCTCTTAGCATTCAGTTCCTGCCACCTTGTTTGTCTGCACAAGCAGCAACTTAAGGATAATCGCCTTTGCATTAAATCTACATTCCAAACTTCACACATGTACATCTCATCATCAGAAATACCTTTGTATCTAGGAATGTGCTTGCAGTGAGTCTACAAAATTTTGCTTATAGCCTTTCAGCCTCTATATTAAAGGAAAATATCCTCAAAGGCAGATGGAATTGAGGTTGACTGAGCCAACCCATAGCATCCACCTTTGAGCTCTAGGGTAATTTGCAGTTATTTGGTTTGGGGCTTGAATGCCAGACATCAAAGGCAAACTTAACATAGCAACTGACAGCACCACCAGAACACAGCCTAGAGATTGACATCCCTTGTCCTTTGGCTTATCATTGAGTCTGGCCAGTGAGAGATGCAAGCTGCAGAGTGGAGGGTGGGGAAATGGAAAATTCAGGGCATTTGTTCTCTTGGTTCCTTTCCTGTCACAACGCAAGATGTCATTGACTGCCTTCTGTATGAAGAGCACATACCAATGATGAAAACTCTCCATAAAGCAGCAGGTTTCATCTTAAACTGGTGAATATTCATTTCCTTGCATCTGGGGATAGTAGAGACTTCCAGATGTGGCTGACCCAAGGCCACACCGCTATCTAACTTGCTCAGTTTGATTTTCTTCACACTGCTCACACTTTGTCAAACGTCCTTTTTCTTTTTTAATATCAAATTTTATTTTATTTTTTTTTACTTTTGTCTTTTTGTGACATTCTTTTTTTTCCTTTTTTTATTAAAATATTTTAAAATTTACATATATGTGCCATTAATTGTAATCCCCATGTATTCCCCATCACCATCTCACCAGTGCACCATCACCTCAGTCCCTCGTGCTCCCATCTTCCCTCAACCC
>JAGFMF010011862.1:6998735-7031872 GCA_019455555.1 Galemys pyrenaicus
CTGTTTTTCTGGTAATTTTTGAACTCCTCTAATTCTCTCTGTTTTGCTTCATTTGTTTTTCTTTCCCTTTCCTCCATTTCTTTTATTTTCTTTTGTTGAAACTCCATCTCATTCCTCATTTCCTTTACTGTGATCTTATCCTTTTCTGCCTTGTCTCCTATCTCTTTTATTGTGATCCTATCCCTTTCTGCATTGTCTGTTAACTCTTTGATTGTGATCCTATCCCTTTCTGCATTGTCTTTTAACTCTTTGATTGTGATCCTGTCCCTTTCTGCATTGTCTGTTAATTCTTTAATGGCGACCCTATCCCTTTCTGCATTGTCCCTTAACTCTTTGATTGTTTTCATCATGGCCTTTAAAATTTCTTTGTCTGATAGATGTGCATATTCCTCTGTGTCTATAATATCTGGTTCTGGATGTTGCCTTTCTTTCTGCGGTGTATTGTTTTTGGGTGAACCTGTTTGGTCAACGGTATTTTTCTTTCTTCCCATTGTTAACCTTCGGGTTAGAGTCTGTTGTGTCCCGGTCCTGCTGGTGGGCATGATTTCTGACTTCTTTTCCTGGTGTTTTAGCTATTTCTGCTTGATAACTGTTCCTCTGCAGCTAGGTACAAGTTCCAGTAGTAGTCGCCTTCCGTCGGGTTGATGTTTCCTGTATGTAAGCTGATAGTCCGTTTTCTGGCTTTTCTCTTTGCTTTTTTGGCTTTCCCTGTTATGTGTATCTGGACACTATGAGTCTAGAGTCTTCACTCTGCTGCCATCTTGCTCCTCCTCTCAAACGTCCTTTTTCTTTTGTCATGCTTTGAGTAAGCTATCTCATTCCTGCCAGTGTGCTAACTAATGTAGTATGCCTAATCATTATTATTATTATCACTTGTATAGTAGAACTGGATTGTAGGCCAGAGGTGAGGAGGGTGAGCAGATTCACTAGAGACAGAGTGGGGAGCAGAACAGGAGAATCTACTGAAATAGACTGTTAAAGAGAACAGTGGGGGAGACAGGAGAGGTCTGCCTTGTGGGTCAGCTCCCTGGACAGGGATCATGCCTTTTTATTGAAGTCTTGTTTAATGTAGACATGTCACTAAGAGATTATTGTTTTTGTAACAAACTAAGGACAAGAGAACTGAAACAGCACATGTTTTGTTTTTCTTCCAAATGTCTTCATGAAGTCCTTGAATGCCAGTCCTTCCTTACCACACCACAGTGATTTATCCCCCATGTTCTGAAGACCCATGCTTCAGTACTGTATATAGCAAAAGGGTTGCTATAATACTACCTACTGAATACCTTAGATTCTGCTAAGGGTTTCACATGTACTACATCAACCAGTCCTCACAATAACCCTATGAGTTATATACTGGCTTTACCATCCCATTTAATAAATGAAGACACTTAGACTCAGGGCAGTTAAATATATTTTCTAGTCCCATTACTAGAAAATACAAGATTTCAAACCATGGACCCTAGTATCTCTGTCCTTTACCACTATGTTCTCCTATTTTTTAGGTATAAAATATGATTTAACATATGTATACATTGTGAAAATACTACCAATTCAATTAGTACTAAATTCAATACTAAATTAGTAAATACTAACTTAGTACTAAATTCAATTAGTACCAATTCAATACTACTAAATCAATTCAATTAGTATTTTCATCACCTCACATAGTTATCTTGTGGGCATATGTGATGAGAACACTTAAAAGTTGTTAACAAACTTGGAGCATATAATATTGTATTAACAACAGCTACCTTGCAGTACAGTACATCTCCAGAACTAATTCATCTTATAAAACAAAGCTTATACCCTCTAACCAATGTTCCCCAACTTCCTCAGCCCCTGGAAGCTGCCATCATACTTTCTGATTTTATGAGTTCAACATTTTTAGATTCCACTTCTAAGTAAAATCATGTAGTGTTTGTCTTCTGCGTTTGGTTTATTTCACTTAAAATAGACTAACTCTTAACATAACCAGGTTATTTATTTATTTAAAGATTTTGGGCCTCCCCGGTGGCGCAGTGGGTTAAGCAACGCACTATGAAGCAAACCGCAGCCACTGCAGCACGAGTTCGATCCCTGCTGCCGGCCAGGGAGGGGACCCACATGGCRMGGCAGACCTCTCCTGCTGTGCCCGCTGCTCCCCTCAGCAGTGTACTTCCGTTGATCTGCCTGTTCTGCTCCCGCTGTCTGTGGTGAATCCTCTCACCCCCCCACACCTCTGGCCTGTATCCCAGTGCTTGTACGCATAAATAAATAAATCTTTAAAAAAAAATAAAGATTTTGTAAGATTTTATTTATGCATACAAGAGCTGGGGTACAGGTCAGAGACATGGGGGTGGGGGGGCTAAGAGGATTCACCAGAGACAGAGTAGGGAACAGAATAGGTAAATCCACTGAAATACACTGCTGGGGGTAGCAGCAGGCAAGGCAGGAGATGTTTGCTGTGCCATGTGGGTCCCCTCCCTGACTAATGATCGAACTCATGCTGCAGTGGCTGCAGAAGCCCCACAGTGTGGCACTCTGCTGCTTGCACCACCAGGGAGGCCCCAACCATGTTATTTATAAAGTCAGTAAATAAGCAATTCCTTATTTAAATTGTGTTTTTCTTTTTGAATTTGCAAAGATTATGGTCTGATGAGGACATGGTTCCTGGAATGTCAGTTTTAGAGTGGGAGAGACAGCATGAGTGATGTATAGAATAACCCATTTCTCTGTGATTTTGCAAAGTCAGTTAACTTCCTTGGTCCTAAGTTGTTCATATGCAAAGCAAAAGGGTTGAATCAAACCCAATAAGAAAAGAGAACAAGACTAAAATACGCATTAGTCTTGTTCAGAAACTGAGGGTAAAGTTGAGCAAAATTACTAAGGGATTATCTCAGCTAAGATAAGAAACTTGTGGAAAAATTGAATTACATTTTATTTACTATAGTTTTTACTTGTTGCCACTTCTAATGCATCTTGAAATCCTACAGTTTCATCAATTTTTGCTTTACAGGGAATAGAAAACTCTATTATGGAATAATAGATAAATGTTCAGTCACAAATATGCAGCATTAACCATCATTAAACAATAAATACAGCATTCCATTAATTTCTAACATTGGAATTGTTGGATCAAATATCATATGAAGTAGATATGCATTATCAATGTGTGTGTGTACATATATATGTCTCTATATGCATATGTATGTCTGTACCTGTGTATATGTTTCCAATCATTTGGGTTTTGTGTCAAGCAATTGAGGAATAATCGCCTACTCACTGTACTGAAGATTAGCAACCTTAGGTTTATTGCAAGAAAGACCTGACATCAGGATGTGGTCTAAGGGTCCAAGCCTGTTGCTATTGGGGGTAGGCTTACTTTACTAATCTCTCATGGGGCCTTCCCTGTTCTGGTGCTTTTACACTGCCCCTATTTGCTCACTGGCCCACTTTGCCACCCACAAGCTACTGTGTGCCTGTCTGCCTCTTATGGTTTCCAGCCTCTGCCTGCAAGCTCTGTGGCTGGCAATCTTTGCCTGTCAACTTTCTGCTCCCTCAAGCACCCAGCCACAGCCTGCTACCTTACAGCCAGCCCTAGCCAGTAGCTTGCAGCCAGCTCTTGCAGGTAGCTCCCTAGCCAGCCTGTTCTCTATGCCCTTATATGTATATATCTTAATTGCATATATATCTTAACATATGTATAATTATATATATTTACATATATATATACATACTTTAAAACTTATTTAGAATACGATGCCAAATAATATTCTTGGCTAGGAACTTCTGTCACTATCATAATTACGCTACATTAGGTCATAATTTTGAAATATTTTAATCTAACAAATAATACAGGATATGAATTTCCTAATTCATTTTTATTTAATTATAAGCAAGTTTGCACATTCATAAAATATAAGCTATGTGTGAGGAAGTCAAATGGTTCCCAACTACATTACTGGACACAGCCATGCTTAGCAGAGCTAACTAAGCTAAGTAGTGTCTGATGCTTCCACAGCTTTTTAGTTTATCTCAGAGATATCTGTTACTTTTTCTCTCTGGGATGTGAAGTCAATATTTTCTTAGAAAAACTTCCAACAAGTAAACATAATAGATGCATGATTTTCAATTACATTTTTTTACTTAAGCCTTTTTGGTACTAAGAACTGCCTGATTTTCTCTTTTGTTTTGAACCCCAAAGAAATGCAGGGTGCACCTGCTTCCCTGAAATATTGGGATATGACGTAGTTCACCTGAATGGACTGATCAAATGTATTTCCAACAGAATAAAGATCATTTTTCCAGAGTGTTAACTCAACCAGGGCAATGAAGCAGATAATGAATACCCCATGTCTGAATAAACTGCTAATTCATGCCATAGTCAGATCTGTTATCTTGAGTAACAGAAACAGTTGACAATTACAATGACTTATAGCAGGAGCCTAGCTCAAACTAGATCAAATTGGTTCTGCCAAAATAGCAGCAATAAAGATATGGCCAGGATGGAAACTATTCTATACTGAGAGTTAATAAAAGGAATGTATGGGTTTCAAACTAAAAGAATGATTTTTTTAAAGCAACTTTGCTAGAGGTTGTTTTTAACTTGTGGGAAAAAGATGGTCTTATTTTTGTCGAGACAGCCTGCACTGAGATCCACTATTTCCTATGAATTCCAGTGTTCACATATCTCTATATGTATATACCTGGCTAAAGCCCTTTGCTGTTATTTACTTATAAGCCTAAGGCTGCTTCTTGTAGCAAATGGTTTCTTATTTCAAAGTGAAAGTCTTATTTCAGCCTCTCACTATTTCATGAAACATTTCATGAACAAATGATAGATCACAATCATTTACATAACTAAGAAATAATTTGAAGTTTCAAACTATTAAGCCTTCCAGCCATGCCTGCTGTAGGGAAGATTGACTAATCTTTGCTGTGCTTCTGGTGGAATTATTGAATAATTCAAGTGAGAGATTATTTAAAGCAAGGCTGCTGAAAGGAGGAGGTTGGATAAGTGACTTGTTGATTCATTATCTTGTAGTCTCTTCTTGCCATATATGAAAATAGTGAAGCAAGAACAATGCCATTTTATAATCTCTGTCTATGAAGTTCTTTTTCTGTAGATGTCACCTGGAGGCGTTAACAAGCAGAGTACTTTGTCTTGTTATGTTGTTAGATTGTCTTTTGATAAATTCATTATTAAAGGGGCAAGTAATTACTCAAGTTTTTTGAATTGCATGGAAATTGGTGGAAGTTGTCTCTTCCCTAAGCCCAGAAAGTCTTATTGTTGCATTTGCTGCTCCTGTGTTTGCTAGAAAGTAACCTTACCCCCTGCTCCTAACAGTGACTTTCTTTACATACCTGTTTTGCCATTTTAAAGAACATTCGTGTGTGGTATCCCATTTAGTTGCCCTCTTCAAAATAAGATTGAAGATTCTAACTCTCAGACACCCTTTCAAAGTAGAGTTCGAACATTTCCAACTCTCTCTGTTCTTTACTCTTAACATGACTATAGGGGAAACTATTAGGCATGTAGAGTGAACTGTGTTTATTATGAAAAGGCTTGCTATGAGGGGCTTTATTTTTATAACAAGTCAGTTCATAACAAGTCACTGCTAAATGTTGGAGGAATTACAGATTTTTAAAAAATACTAAGTCTATAGTTGTGCCAGGTACTATGTTAAGGCCTTTGAAAGCATAATTTTATTAATACACTAAAAAACCTGGTGAGCAAGATACTACTATTGTCTCCATTTTTAAATGAGAAAGATAAGGGCCAAAAAAAATTAAGTGGCATCTTCAGTTACAGGTGATCCAAGAATCATGGAATTAAGAAAAATGAGATTGCTTCCTGACATTTATAGTGTAAAAATCAGTGTGCATGAATGAGAGCTGAGAGATGAGAACAACTTGTAAGAAGAATTGTTCTTGCCAAGCAAAAACTAACTGCTTCTGATGGAATGTCAACATTTCTGAAGGAGAAAAAGGTCAATTTGCCACAAGATTAGTCACAAAAATTTAATGATAGAAGCAAGAAAATACACTGGCCATCCAATCATCATTCTAAAAAACATAATTCTTTAGAATTATTCTAAATTATTCTACCAACATTATTCTAAAGAAAAGGAAAATAGACATAAAATTAAATATTCCACTTTTGTTAAAGACACCTAATATGTTGAGGAGATGAAATTATTAAACCACACAAACCTAATGGTAATTACAATTCTGTTCATCTACTGTTTCTTGTTAAGATTCCACATAGCAGTCTAATTAGGATTTGCTTTCCCATGAAGTCTGCCCATAAATATAAAATAATAAAGGCTCACATACTTCAAACTGCATGACAATTGTTTTAAGCAGAAAATTATGAAATTAGCATTGTGATGTTATCTGCCAGTGACATAACTTTGTTAAGGAAAATGTTTCCTTGAGAAAAATATCTACTTTTTCAACTTAGTTTATTGAGCTACTATGCTTGACAGTTAAATGTTGAGCACTGGAAAACTTACAAAGTTGATAAAATTGTAACTGTATGATAACTTTCCACTAAAATATGGAGAAAACATGCTGAAACTATCTGCCCTCCCTTAACTTATTTCAAGTGGTAATATTTGAGCACCTATCATGTTCCAGGCACTGTACTAGATGCTCAACATGCACTAGTCACCTAAATTTTATATGAAACCTGGTTAAATGTGTTATAATATGCATTTTATGAATGAGGAGGTTGAGCAGAAGAAAAAACAGTAGGTTTAATCTTTTGTGGCTTAAAGTGTATCTGTTAGAGTGTCTCAGTGATATATTTCAATACTAACATTTTAATGGCATTGACTTCTGCTTCTTCAAACCACTATACTCTCAAATCCATGAATCTGATACCAGTTGCCTTTTAATGAACTGTGATAGACATTTGGTTTTCATCCTCCTTGCAATGCCTGCTTTCTCCTTGCCAAGCTCAGGAGTGTTTAGGGGACAGATAAGGACTCCTCATTGTTGGAAAACCCCAAGAAGAAAGATTTACATGGATTGTAGGTTCTCTGGCATAAGAATGACCTATGAATGAGACAAGAGAAAACCCAGTGAAATAGCTCAGGAATAAAAACAAAACAAAACAAAGATATATAATTAAATTTTGAGAAAATTACTCTCCAAATAAATCAGATTTTATAACTTTTTATCCTGGTCCCCTATGTATGTCACCAAAATTTTATGTGTCTGTGGAAATTCCCTTAAGGAGAGAAAAAAAGGCTGACTGATTCATTCACAAAACAATTGTCATACTGACTAGTTCTGATGTAGTACTTGGCCAATTTTATCACTCAGTTTGTCTGGAAACAAAAACATTGTCAGTCACTAGCAATAACCAGACAACTAACTGGTTCTTTTCTTTAATACATATCACATAGCAGTCAATATGTAGAGGTGGATGTACTTAAAGGCTAAAAAGTTAACATATTAAGATTTTCTTCTTGCAGTTATCCCTGCCTTTAAAAGAAAAAAAAATAAGTGAGAGCGAGAGAGAGAGAGAGAGAGAAGGTGAGAAATAGTTAATTGCTATTCTTGTGATTTTTATTTTGGGGCATATGGTTTTTATGTTTCCTTAGTCTAAATAAATTTTTATACTAAGTGTCTTTGGAAAGACATTAGCACTTGCTGTTGAATTTTAATATCCTATAGGTAAAAGAAAAAAAAAATTTAAAAGCTGATATATTTTCTTTATGAATAATGTCCAAAGCTGGTTATTGATAGAGGACTTGATGGTGAGAATTCATGCATTTATTTCCTCAACAATCAGTTATTTAGTGTCTAATTCATATGACAGGTCAAGATTCAGACACTTGCAGTATATCATAGAGCAAGAGAATATCTCGTCCACTAAGATGTTTATACCAAGAGAATGATGCACATGGGTAAATGAACATGTGCAATGAAATGAAATGAAATGATGACAGACAGATTGACAGGTGTATGTTTATCTTCAAAATTATCAAGATTAAAAATGTATACTTTTATAGGTCAATAGTACCTCCATAAAATTAAAACAAATTGCAATGGCATTCTACAGTGCTACCACTCATAACCTTGAGAAATTTGCTTAAGAAAACTGCTAACCTTTCATCCCAGCTTACCTCTATATATATGATAATTAGAAATAATGCAAGCACAATAGGCTAGTAGTGTCTCCCAGAATTCTATGCTCATGCCTTAATTTCCAGAAACTCTCAATATTTCCTTACTTAAAAAGAAAGTCTTTGCAGATATAATTATGTGAAGGATCTAGAGATGATGTAATCTGGGATTATTGGGGTGGGTCCTAAGTCTAACCACATGTATCCTAAAAGATAGGTAGAGGAGATAGGAGATAGGTGAAGAGGATAAGGCAGTAAGTCCATGGAGGAAGAGCAATATGACTCTAAGTTCAGATAAGTTGGCACCTACCAAAAGCTGCAAGAATCAAGGAATAGAATATATGTGTACTCCCTATATTCTTGGGGTGCAGTACACCCTTGATTTCAGGCTTTTGGTATCTTAAACTGAGAGAAAATAAATTTCTATTCTGTGAAGTCCTGAAGTTCGTTAATTTGTTATGGCAACCCCCAAGAAATTCATAGTTAGGAATGTGCTCAGGACATTACCTGATGCTGGTAAGAATTCAATAATCGTAATTTTGTTTTATAAATCAACAGACTCCAAAGCATTTATTTTAGATGCACAGTTCTACAGGATATTTGTTTTTGGATTGTTTTGACAGGCTTGTAAACACATTTTTAAAATATTTACATGGATGTGCTTTCCAATTCTGCTGAAAGTTGGTTCGGTATGTTTTTATCTAACGCAAATTCACACACACACAAAAAAACTTTAACATACATATTGTATTTTTCCTTTTGAGTATAAAATATGAGAAGGAGAAAAAGAAAATGAAGGAAAAAAATGAAACATTATTCAGCAATTATAGATTCAGTTGAAAATCATTTTAAATGTCAATAGCTGGTGCATTGATGTAGGCAAGGACATCACATAATATTGACACCTTCATCTCTCTGAGTCAGAGAGTAGGAATTGGTTAGTTTAGAGCCAGGAAGAGCTGATTATAAACATAATCACTTTGTGTTCCATGGGCTTCAAGGTTGTCATTTATCACATTCCCTGTGAATGACAAGACAGGGAGATTAAGTACTACCAGACCACAGATACCTCATGTCAGACTACAGAAACTTTTTCATGTATACAATGTGTTAAAACTGATGAGTATAATACTTCAAAGTCTGACTCTAAACCTTGGAATTCAAACTTGAAAGTTGAACCTTAAAATTTTGTGACAAAAATATTCTGCTGGGAAGAGGAATGAAATGAGCATTTTTTTATAAGAATCATAAGTTTTGATGGTTTGTGTGATACATTACTGATATTTATAGTGTTTACATTACTTATACTGTTTATATTGATGAAACATAACAGATAGTTATATTTACATCAACTGATGAAGGAGTTTGACGAGAAGAGCAATACTTTTTTTTTCTTTTAAGCACAGAAGTTGCTTAGTGAATCCATTGCTTTCTGGAATTTAGGACATGGATTGCTAGAAGCAAGAATCAGCTGGGAATATTTACTCTCAAATATGTATTAGGAATCCAAAAACTTTGTAAAGAATATTTGTCCAAATGATTTATCTTCTCTTTTAAAGAAATAAATCCTACCACTGAAAGGAACTTTAAATTTTAAGATGGTCATTACCATAGGGAAAAATTATACCACCCACTATTAACAAAAGTTTAATGGTTACAGAGTGGTACATTAGTTTGTTATTATATTTGGTAAACTAACAGAATAGAGGGGTAAAAAGAGATAAAATTGTCAGGAATCAATTTGAATGAGTGACAAAGGATTAAATTAACAGAGTACTCATCATTCGGAGAAAACAAACAAAATATCTCAAAACTTACCATATAGTAGAAGCTTAGGGACACAAAAAGGGGCGATTCTGAATCTGTCATTTGAGAATTCTGCTAGCTATTCCCATGGATTTCTATATTCCCAGGAAGTGATCTATCACTTTGAAATCAGTACACAACCAAGTCTGCTTTGTTGTGAATGTTGTTTATGTTACAGCAGTGATGTAATATGCTTGCCCACTCTTTGGTAGACCACACAAGTATCTGGCACCTAGTAATTTTTAGTAGACCATGAATAGCTACTTGTATACCTGCATGGAAGCAAAAGCAGTAGTCACACTACTTAGAGGCTGCATTTTACAAATACAATAATTCCTAGTAAATGTAGAAGAGGTAGCCACCATTAGTTCAGGACCTTTTGGAGCCCAGCAGGAATGGTGAAAGACAAAGTATTGTATTTTCTGGTGGATGCCATGGTATCAAGAGAATGTCAGTGCCACGGTGACATTTAGTCATGGATGCAAATCAACATATTCATTAGGACATGTGAGATACTATTACATGACCACTTGATCACTCTCCAAAATGCTTCCCTTGATGCAGGAGGAGATGGAGAGGGATGGGAGAGGAGAAGAGAAATATATGGAGGTGTGGTAAGGAGAACACAATGGATTATGGTAGAGGACTATGGGAGACTTGGTGATACAAAAATATGCAACTATGGTGACCACTTCTAAGAGGACAATCCCTATATTGAGAATGAGCAAATAAGAAAGTAATGTTACTTCATTAATAAAAATAAAATAAAAGGGTAAAAGAGTCTACAAATTCACTAAAATGAAGGATAAGAGAGGAGGGGAATTAGCATTTATCTGCCATATATCTTTTCCATTTCATTTACCTGTTACTGATGAGTGTCATATTTGCCATTAGTAGTGACAAATTACCTTTGCCACTTCAGATTGTAAGCATAGATTTGTAATTGTGTTACGATTCGTGAAACAACTGTATGTTCTGTACTCCAGGGTAACTGACAGCAAGGATTAAATTGCAAAAGTCTCTGTGCGAGCAATAATTATGGCATAAAACAAGATTAGTTACAAAGTAGAAGATTTTTACAGTTCTGTTTTAATTATTATAATTATAGAAAATTATTGCAAATCCAACTATTTGTTTCTATTAAGTGTTTCAGATAGTTAATAATTATCCTAAGCAATGATAGTGCTTCCAGTGTTAGGTATGAATATAAGAATTAGAAAAAAATATGTGTATCACTCCTCTCTATTAAAATTTACATAAGAAAAGTGACAGAAGGAAATATATTAAATATTTTAGGTGCAGAGATTTTCTGCTGCTGGCTATGATGTCAATGGCAGTAGACTAACTTTTCTGCCATATTCCACTATGAAATTGCAAAAACTATGAGACAACTGCTGTCAGGCTATGGATAAGCAGCAGCACAGAACTATATCCCTAAGAGAGGAGAAGTTCTCAAAGCATAGAATTACCCTGGCCTGAGGAAAAAATCATACTACAGTGCAATATCATGATGTGAAGGAAGCTATTTCAGCAAACACAGAGGAGGAGGCAGAGTGCAGAGTTCAGCAGAGAGCTGAAATTATTGCATTCAGCTGGGTAGAGCACTAGAAGAGAAAAATTTGTAGAGGTAGAGCCCATAATTAAATACTGGAGTCCAGTTCCATAGTTTTGGAAGGGAGCTCAGCTGCACATAGTTAGGAAGAGACTACAGAGACTTATCGGAGAGTGACTTCTGTAGCATTTATATTGCAACAAACATTAAACATTGCAGCAGTACTGGGGACACTGAAATGTAGTCAAAGTCGAGGGACCTTAATTTCTCATTACTGTCTTTAGGACCTCATTTCAGTTGATACAAAGGAAAAGGACACCTTAGGAGTAAGGATGATGCCCTAGAAGAATATGGCTTTTGTCAGTTCCCTCTACCAAATGCTAAAATTAAGCTCTGGCAAGATTCACATGGGAATAGAGATTTTGGATGATAAATTCTGACCCGTTAAAGAAGAAGCTTGGTAAACATTATGGGTTTTTCCAGAGGTCTGATCTATAAAGTATAAAGCCAAGTCCATGCAAATTCAAGGTGAGCATTCAGTGACTGAACTGCCTGCCAGAACAAAAATCAACACTCTTCAGAGAAAGACAACAAAATGTCTGGTATTTACAGTATTTAATTCAAGATATTCTCTATATAATTAATAATGTATAAAGAAACAGGAAAATACAACCCATATTTGGGTTATATTGCTTTAAAAAAGCAATTGAGATTTAACCTCATGAGATCATAAAATTTGGTACAAAAGAGAAAAGCTTTGAAACAGTAATTATGTGAAAAACTGAAGAAAAATATTTTAAAAATTGAAATAAAGCTATTATTTTAATGAATAGTAGTATAAGTAAGGCAGCAGAAAATGAAAAATGATAACCAATGATATGAAAACTCTAGAAATAAATACTATAAGCAAATTTTTTTAAAAAAATTGTTTATGTGCTTACCTGCACATTGGGCATGGGAAAAGCCTGTGACTATGAGATTACAGAAACAGATAACCTAAGAAAAATTCAGAGTGCTAAGCATCTCTGAAGTAATATCAAGTGGTCCAACATACATGGACTTTCAGTCCAGAATAAAAAGAAAGCAGCATTTTGGCAGAAAAAAATTGAATAATAATTAAGCCCCAAGTTCCTCAACTGTGATGAAAAACACAGATCTAGAGAATCAAGAACTTTAACAAACTCCAAGCAAGATAAGTGCAAAGATAACCACACCAAATAAATCATATTTACTTAATTAAATGCCAAGCGAATCATAGCCAAATTTAAATAAGCTAAACTCATGCTGAAAGTTTAAATCAGTGAGTAAAGTAAAATATTACATGAGAGGAAATAGTAAAATGGCTGATATCTGACATTTAACTTTTCGTTAGAAAAAATGAGACGTGACAATAAAATATTTTTAAAGTGCTGAAAGGAAAAAATTCTGTCAATTAAGAATTATTCAGCACAAATATCTTGTAGGAATTCAAGAGTGAAATAAAAACATTTACAGGCAAATCAAATCTGAGAAAATGTGGCTTTTAATTGTACTGAACTAGGAGAAATGCTGTAATGTGTTCATGGAGTGAAGGGAAAAGTGCCAGATGAGACTCAAAAAGGAATGAAGAGACATGGAAATAGTAACTAAGTAGATAAGCATAGAACTATGTGTACTTGTTCCTCTCCATACTTTAAAAGGGAAATGACAGTGAAAGTAAAAATGATATAATTATTGTGGGATTAATAATTTGTAGGGAACTATAAATTATGACAACAGTAACAGAAAAAGAGGAAAGGAGCTGGGTACATTAATTTAGAACTTATTGTGTTTCTAGATGGTGATTTTATGTGTAAAAATGTAATAGAAAAAATGTAGAAATGGAAGTTTGAAAAGAGAATTGTAAAGTGGGAACTGTGAGCAGTGAAATTTCTAATGTGAAGCTGTAAAATCCATACCTTCATACATGCATAAATTAAGGATGTGCTTTGCTAGAGCCAAAGCTGCCACTAAAGAAATAAAAGAGTTATATATAAGAAGCTAATAGAGAAAAAAACAAATACTAAGAGTATTCTGTTGCAAAGGAAAAAAACTTGTTTTCCTTTTGAGTACTCACATTGTGCCACTTCATTCTCAATATCTTCCAGAATGATTCTTTCACATAGGGTCAGAATTGGTGGAGTTTGGTGCCACCAATAAGAAGTGTAAATTGTCACCTATGCTGTGCCTTGACAATAAACTGGAAATTCCAACACATCCTCTGAAGGTCCAATTAATTTGTCAAGAGACTCACTGAACTTAGGAAAACTAATAAGATTACAAACTTATGATAAAAGACTCTACTGCAGGAACAGCCAGTTAGAAAATGTGTAGGGAAAGGGATCTGGAAAACAGTCCTGTCTCTGGAGGTCACCTTCTTCCTAGAAAATCCACAATTTTCATTGTTACATTGAATTCATTCATTCATCCATTCTTTTATTTACTGTGAAACCCCTTGAGATATCCTCCACGTAAATTTCAAGTATATCTTTATTAACTATAGCCACCAATGTAGTGGCTACACTCTAGATTTCTAGAATTTATTTATCTTAAAGCTTAGTTTTGCTCCCTTGGAACACCTTCTCTATCTCTTCTAATCTCTGGTAACCACCATTCTACTCTGTTACAATGAGATTGACAACTTTTTCTTTAAAAAAAAAAAAAAAAACTCACATATAAATGAGATCATGCAATAATTATCTTTCTGTATTTGGCTCATTTCAATTAACATAATATTCTCCAGATTCTTCCATGTCACAAATGGCATGATTTCCTTCATTTAAAGCTTAAATAATATTCCATAGCCTATAAAGACCACATTGTCTTTATCCAGTTATCTGTAAGTGGACATTTAGGTTGTTTCATTTTTAAAATTATGCAGAATTTAAAGAACTGAGATAACATTGTATTGTAATATATGTTCACCAGCCTGAAAGATAAACCCTATTTTGGGGGGGTTTAATAGAGGCCTCATTACTAGGTTTGACTGATTAAATCATTGGCTGGTATTGATAACCTCAACCTTTCCCCCATCTTGGACATAGAGGATAGGGTGAAAATTCCAATCCACTAATCACATCATGAACCCCATCCTTAGGGATTTTTCTAAACCTCAATTAAAATAAACTCAGATGAGGTTTAAAGGGATGCATTATAAATTGCAGAAGACTCACTTTTAGGGATCATGTCTTCTAAGAAATTTCAAGGGTTTTAGGAACTCTGTGCCAGAAATATTTGTTAGTATTTCTTATTTTATTTCTTATTATAAATATTTCTTAGTATATTTCTTCTTATTATAAATATTTCTTATTATAAATTATACTATCACATCTGTTGATCTAAAGAAGGGAAGATAAGTACTCTAACCTGTGAAGCAAAACAAACTAAATAAAAAGGCAATAGGAAGGATAATTGCTACAATTTTCAGAAGATAAGTGATTATCCAAATGGAAAATCACAGATAAATACTAAACAGTTCAAGAAAACCCACAGATAAATAATTGGAACAAACACAAATATGTAAACAACATGCACCTAAGAACAGATCCGTCACCTTCATTGCTCAGGAAGGTCCACACGTAGATACTGGCAACTGAAAGTGGAAAATAAAGGCAGCAAATTCATTACTGTGGGGTCCTTTAGACTTTCTATTGTGGTTTTATTTTATTTTTCACTAAGACAAATTCAGTAGCTGGAGATTTCCAAATTTTAAACACATATTTATTATGAACAGAAGAGCAACAGGAGCTGTATACATTTGCATTATTTGCCCTTCATTTTGGATATATCCATTTCATTGCTTGCTAAAAGAAGGAAGAATAATCCTCCAGGAGTGAAGCTCTGTGTTGTTGTTCCACCAATTATTATTCCTGGATCAATCCTTTGTAGTCTGGATTATTTCCTTGTTTTCTCTTGAAACTAGCCTATTTTGTTTCTAGACCTGTTGTTCAAAAGTATATCTTTCTTGAATTTTATATTACTGTGCTGATTTTTCATGCATTTATAGACAACTAGTTCTTTTTCTTTTCAACTTTATGATTTTATAATTGAAAAAACAGATATTTAGAGTGTACATGGTGGGGAGTTTATAAAATATACATTATGAAAAGATTCCCTCCCTCTAATTAACCATCACATCACATTTATGTAAAGATACAAATACACATATGTAAAGAATGAGAGCATTTAAGTCCTACTCTCAGCAATTCAATCATACAGTTTAGTGTTACCAGTTTTAGTGACCATGCTTTTCATCAGGTCCTCAGACCTTACTCATAACTGAAAGTGTATGCTTTTGGCCAACCTCTCCCTCTTTTTCCCATCCCGCGGTCCCTGACAATTATTTTTCTGCTCTGTTTCTAGCAGTTTGACTTTATTTTTAGATTCTGTGTGTAAGTGCTCTAAGCAGTATTTGTCTTTGTCTGGCTTTTGCTCTTAGCATTGTGCCCTTAGAGTCTGTCCACATTGCTCTAAGTAATGGGGTTTCCTTCTTCCTCACAGCTAAATAGAATTTCATGATAGATGAAGAACACATCTTTTTCCATTCATTTATTGAAGGACACTTAATTTGTTTCCATATTGTGAATTATAGACAACATCTTTATTTAAAATAAAAAGTTAGAATAATTCTAGTTTTAGATACCTGAATTTACTGGGCCTTCATGTGCAAACTGAACTCAAATCTGCCTTGAAACTTTGTCTTATTTATGAAAAAAAAAAAAAAGAAAGAGACAAGAAACTCAAATCATTGGAAAATGCTGTGAGTACTGTAAGTTTTATTGAATATACTATAGGAGGAAGGTAAAGGCTCTGCTTACCACAAGGCAAAAGTAAACAAAATTCCTTCTTGATGTAGGTGCTCATTTCCCACAATTCTGCTCCATTTTACAAATTTATCTTCTCTTACTCATCATTTATATTATTTTATATTATTCTCTGTCATTCATTATGCCAAATACAACAGACTGGGAAGACTTAAACAACAGAAAGTGATTTCTTCATACATCTGGAGGCTGGAGGTCCAAGGAGTGTTATCTTCTGTGACCTTTCTCCTGGGCTGTCAGGGACCTCTCATGGCCCCCTTCTCTGTGTTTCTGCATCCCTGCTGTCTCTCTCCTTCTAAGCACTCCAGTTACAGTGGAAAAGGATTCAACCTGGGGCCTCCTCTGTGGCCTAGGTATTAAGTCTTGGTGCTATTCACTAATAAGGACTGAGTTGGAGCCCCAGCCAGGGAGCTGACCCACATGGCTCAGCAGACCTCTCCTGCCTCGCCCGCTGCTCCCCTGAGCAGTGTATTTCAGGAGATCTTTCTGCTTTGCTCCCCACTCTGTCTCTGATGAAACCTCTTAACCCCCTCACCTCTGGCCTGTATTCCGGTTCTTCTATGCAAAAGTAGATAAATAAATCTTTAAAAAAGAAAAGGACTCAACCTTTTAGGCCTCATTTTATTTAAATCATCTCTGTGATGACTTTATAACAAAGCATACTTACATGGATTAGGGCCCAATCATGTGACTTCATTTCTCCTTTAATGACTCCTTTAAAGCACCTGTCTTCAAATACAACTATCTTAGGCACCAAGGATTGAGATTTTCACATGAATTTGGAGGATATACAATTCAATCCATAATGCCATTTTCTCCATCTTTTCGATGTTAGCAAGTCAAACTTTGGATTTCTGTCCTTAGATCCCACACAGCAAAACAAAACCCCCTAGTGAACCAAACATAAAGTCTTAATAAGTTATATAAAGCCACACAGAGCTACCACAATTAATTATTTCTTAAAAACTAGCACATGTATAGTTTCTCAGACATATCTTTTGTATGGTTTTAGCCTCAAATCTGAGAAATTTATCCAAGGTGTTCATCTCCTTTCCTAAGGGATATACTGTTACTAAAAATTCTCTCCTTGTAGTTTTAACCCTAGCTAAATATATATATATATATATATTTAATATATATATAAACATATATAAAATATATATATACACACATATATTTACTTCCTTTGGAAAATCTAGTTTAGTATTATTTTTTTTTTCCAATTAAGGCCTTCAAATCTCCTGTCCCTAATACCTTTCTGCCTTCCTTTCAACTGCATGTTGAAAAACTCACTCCATCTTCATTCTACCTTTATTGGCTATGAAAGTCACTATGCTTTTAAGTCTTACTAAGTTACATCACTATTCACCTAGACTACTAAAATCATCTCCTAGATGATGATCTCTGATTTTCATTCTTCTAACCTTTCAAACTAAATTTTACATTCTTATTAAAATGTATTTCTTTATATAAAAATTATACCCTGTCCTCTTTCTGCACAAAAACTTGCTCTCCGTGGTTAGAAATAAACCAATCAACTTTCTTTACATAGCACTCACGCCCCTCCAGTATTTTGCAGTTTACTTTTCATTTAATTTTTAATGTTGTGTTATTATACCACTAAGGTTTCTGTATTACTAACCTGTGCTTCTTTCTCTTAAATGGTCTAGGTTTTCTCTCCTCTATGCTCCATTTAAGCCAGTGATTTTTCAAGGTGAGATAACAGTGACTACATGACTTGCATAAGAAACTCTCTGCAAGTTTTTCAAAGTTAAACTTACAATAATATTAATGTATTATTTGTACTTTTCAGTCTCTTTGTCACATGAATATGATCTGGAGTTTTCAGAAGATTTTGTTGACATATAGATTTATTTTGCTTTAAAAGCAATTAGTCAATATTTCCATGGTAGCATTTTTAATTCATAATATGGAAATATCAGCAGTTGTAGTGCACATTTTTTTAAAATTGGAAAATCCTTTTGGTGGTGGAAAAGTCTTTTTTCTAAGGAAAGGAATTCTGAGAACTAATAGTGGGAGGAAAATTAACTGTTCTTAGTGAAATGACTGTGCCCTGTCATTGAAAGATCCTTTTTCCTTTTCTTGTTGCTAGAACTTTATATGCCCTTTAACAATCAAATCAAATGTTACTACTATAAAAACCTTATTGGATCCCACTTTAATATTGTGAAAACTAGCCCTTACCATCTACCATTAATTTACTTTGTTGTTCTACTCTGATATATATGAATAGTGATTTCAGAATTGTTAACTCAAATTCTCATGGGAAACAATGTCATTCCCTAAATTATAGAGTTTATTTTCAATTACTTTAGCTTTTAGTATTTCAGACTCCGTTCATTTTCTTTTTTTTTTTCATTTTCTTTTTTTTTTACTTTTGTGTACTTTTGTTTCCTTCTAACATTTAATCATATTCATGTGTTATTTTAAATATAAAATTATTCTTTAAATTGTGTCATTTTTATTGAGCTAATGTTGGTTTATAGCCATGTATAACATTGAAGGGTATAGGTTCACATTTCTTCAGATGTATGTAACACCACCATACCTACTACCTAACTGTAGTCTGTTGGACTTCCTCCCCTGCTTACCTTCTTCCCCTCCATCCTTTTAAGGTAGCTTCAATATTTTGGTCGTAGTTCAAAGATTTGTTTGGGTTTTGTTTTACAGGCTCCTTATATTCTTTGCCTGTTCTTTATATGCCACTATAAATACAATCATCAGCATTTGCCTTTCTCCTTCTTAATTTCCTTAGCATAATCACCATCTAGTTCAAGCCTTGTTGTCGCAAATGGCAATACTTCATTTTTCACAGCTGAGTAGTATTCCATTGAATATATGTCCCACTTTCTTCATCCATCCATCTCTCCATAGGCAGTTAGGTTGTTTTCATAATGTGGCTATTGCAGATTATGCCGTAGTGATGTGAGAGTGCATATGTCCCTTCAAAATGTTTTTGTATTCTACAGGCTGTACTCATTTTCAAACTTATTTAGGATAGCACCTTTTGTTCCACTCCTGCCAGTGAGGTGGTTGCATACATTTGTAGTATTGTTAGAATTTGTTTTCATACTCAAGTATCACTCAAAACGCCTAAATATTTTTTTTAAGTTGTATAAAATAAACTTCACATTTTGTGTTATAAAGTTTTTTGGATTTTGTCAAAACTATAACATCATATACACATTCTTACAAGATCATACAGAATATATGTACAACCCTAAAATTTTCTGTGCCTCCATTTTTACAACTCCCTCCTTCCCAGACCCTCTCAAGACACACATTTCTAAAACTCCTGGCAACTACTAGTCTGTTTATCATCTCTATAGTTTTGCTTTTTCCAGAATATCATATAAATGTATGTAGTCTTTCAGACTGACTTATTTCAGTTAGCAGTATGCACTGAAGATTCACCTACATTTTGCGTTGCTTGACAGCTCATTTGGCTTGTTTATTCATTTACCTGTTGAAGAAAATCTCAGATGCCTCATTTTCTGGCAATTATTAGTAAGATGACTATAAGTATTTCCATGCGTGCTTTTGTGTTGACACTAATTTTAAAATTAGTTATGTATATACCCGGTAGCACAGTTGCTGGATCTATGCTTAGTTTTGCAAGTTAATTGTCAAATTATTTTCCAAAGTGACTGTTCCATTTGCATTCCTAACCACAAGAAAGAAAATAGTTGTATATCCTTACCAATAACTAATATTGTCAGTTTTATTTCTATTTTATCCTTTCTCATATGTCTGTAGTGGTACATTTAAAATATATGTCCATTTTATATTTATATGAGAGTCATAGCTTCTACTTTTTGAAAAGTTTTATTTTCAAATTTTACTGCTAGTCTGTTTTTGGTCTATAAATCCAATGTTTATTACTGTTGTAGGAAACAGTCCCAAAATGCAGTTATATAATATTTTGACAATAAATGAATATATATTTGCTTAATGTGTATGTTGATGCAAAACTGATATTTAGTTCAATTGAATAGTGGATAAATGGTTTTAATTAAAATTAGAAAAGCAGCTTGATTTTGTTTTATTTTCCTCTGACCTTTACAATTAGAAGAGGATATATAGAGCGTATTTCATTAAATCATTAATATTGATATATTTTATTTTCCTTCAGTGTCTTAGAAAAATAAATGTTCTATAGAATATTAAACTTGATTTACAAAGTTGCTGCTGAATCCAAAACATTTGACAGTCACATAATAGGTATATAATTCTTTGTGCTATGTAATTTGTGCAGCAACAAGTTCACTTATTTTCAATCCTTTTCATTAAGATTGCTGTATGGATTTCTGTAATTTGGTAACACGCTATTGGGGGCTATAGATTAACTTGACATTAATATAGTTTAATTTATGTTATAAGACATCAAGATAACATAGGTTTACCAGGAAAAGTTTTCTGACTGATAATTACAGAGTTAGAATCAGTAGTAATTCAAATAGAGAATGATTAGAGTGCAAATGTTATTGGAAAAAGATGGAATAAGCCAATATGAGATTGTGGGGTAGCTTGTACTTCTTTGATTAATATTTCACCATTCCCATATGTGCTTCATCACTGAGATATTCATAAAGTAGTCCTATAATTCCTTTTATCACAAGAGACTGGGTTTTTTTTTTTTTTTTCTTTTAAAAGAAGTGTGCACAGTCACAGGCACCATTTGTTATAAAAATATTTTTTAAAAGTTAACTAATTTTTTATGACTGGCCTAATCTGCTGCTATGAAAGGTCTAAAAATGGGATGATTATAATCACTATAGGACCAGTCTGACCAATGTATACCCAAACCACCAGGAATGGCAGCTCCTTTCTCACTCTTTGCCAGGCCCTTCACTGCCCCATGTCTCAACATCCTTTCCTCTTGCTTGATGTGTTGATTGCATGCAAATAAACCACAGCCTTAGTTGTAGAAGCGTTCAGTGTCTGCTTAATTTTAAACATCTTAATAACTATGTGATAGTTATACCTGCTGATTTATTCATTATACATTAATTACATCTTGGCAAAGCAGAAGAAATGGAAAAACAGTGCACTCTATAATATTTGGCCTTTATCACAGGGACAAGATTTAGAATCATGCTCTGCTACTTATTTTCTTGAGAAAATTGTATTACTTCTTAGAGTTTCATCTTGTTCACCCATAAAATGCAGATGGTAATATCTAATTGACTTTTGGAAGATTAAGTGAATAGATTAGCACTTTATAATCACTTTAAAAAAATCTCATTTCTTCCCCAATTTGGTAATTAATGCACAATTCTCAGAAACTTTGTCATTTAAAAAAAAATAGAACAGGGAAATAATGTATTTACAGAGTGATTTTCTTAGAAAAATATAGTAAAAATAGCATAAGGAATCATTCCCTTTCCAAAAAAGAAGAGACCAAGGTAGCTTACCAGAAGATTCTATCTTATCTTTTAAAATCAGCTAATTCCAAAGACACTATCTCTTCCAGATAATAGCCATATGGAAGCATGGTCTTGAAGATATAAAAAGAAATTTAAAAATAATCTTTAAAGATAGCATAATAATTCTACCAAAATTATCATAAAAAGTAACTTGTGGATTTTTTCATAATAATTCTACCAAATTATCATAAAAAGTAACTTGTGGATTTTTCTTACTATTAATGTTAATGAAAAAGAAAATCACAAAATATGAGCAAATAGAATTCAGTAGCCCATTAGAAAGCACATAGAACATGACCCTCTGTGTTCTATAGTGGCAATACAATATTGGGTTAACATTGTAAAATATATTAACACAATATATTATATAAATCACCAAATTGAAGTGCAGACAAGGAATTTTTATAAATTCCATACCAATTTTTCATTTTAATAGTCTCAGAAGACAAGAATTGACTGATCCTCAGTGTGATGAACTATGTATGTCTCAAAGGTAGGACCACTGTACTGCTTAAGGAGGGCACATGAAGGTTAGGAATAAGCTAGAAATGCCCATCACCGTCCTTACTACTTAATGTTGTATTAGGGTCTTAACCAGTAAAATTTGATTTTAAAAAGTTAGAGGTATAAGAACAGGGAAGAAGGCAAAGTGATCACTATTTGCAAATAGTATAGAAAGTCTATGAAATAACTGGGTTTGGGGGTTACAGAAAATAGTTGAAGCCATGCTTTGTACTTTATATCAGTATAAACTCTTAATTGAACAAGAATTTAAATAGGAATAATAAACCACACAAATTTCAAAAGAATACATGGATGAATTTCTCTTTAATTTTAGAGTGAGGATGCCATTTCTCACAAGCAAAATTTGGTAAATTACTTGCAAGCTCACACACACATACACATTAGATGAAGAGAAAAGAAAACAGATTTGCAGTATACCTGCAAAACAAGAAGATGCTTTTAGAAATTGAAAAAGAAATCAATAAAAATTTTAAAAATAAAAATGGGCAAGGGATATAAAAAGTTTATATGAAAAAGGGGATAAATGTCCCTAAACACATAAAATGAAGTTAGAACTCACCTATGATAAAAGACTTTAAAATTAAATTTCAGTGTCAGGTTTAATTTATCATAGCAGCGATAATTCTAAAAGTTTGACAATACCTATTTTGGTTTTTATGAAAAATAGAGCTATTTTTATATATTTCAAGTAGTTCTGGAAAGTGAGAGTAACAAAGGTAATTTGTTTTAATGTAAGAAATACTTTACCTTGATTTAGCTTCCCACTCTTGAAATTATTCAGTGCTGTATCTATACATGTATGATTGTATGTGTGCAAGATTTTTCATACAGTATTGTGTAATCAAAACTGTAGGAACAAGTGAAGATTTCATCAATATAAGATTAGAGAAATAATCAGTGGTAAATTTATATGATAAAATAATATATAGTTGCAAGAAAAAATAGATATAAAAATTTCTAAGAAAAAAATAGATATAAAAATCTCTAAATATCAAGTGTTCTATAAGATATATTAAATGAAAAAAGGATGATTTAGGTTGATTAATATGCTACTTTTTATGTATAAGAAGAAACAAAAAATGTGGCCATATTTTCTAACGTTTGCATTGGAATACTGGAAGGATATCTACAATTAAAAGTAGCTTCTGTGTGACAGAGGAGATGGGGACTTTCCAAAATTGAGACATTTGACAGATAAATGTTTATATTCTGCTAAACTACATAAACATATTTCTTATTCAAATCTTTTTTCACTTTGGGTCTTAACAATTGTTTTTCTCAGCTATTATCTAGACACAAAAACTTAGGTTTATATATTATCCCCAGGAAAGAAAAAAGTGACTCTGTTACCCACTGATTTCTTCAAATAAATTTGACTTTTGAAAGTAAAATTAATTATTATTGTTCTCTGGCTATTGACCAGAGAAACAAAGCCTAGTTTTACCTTTTGGATTACCTGCAGGATTTCCAGTTGAGTACCAGATAAAATGCTCTGGATTTACCTTTATTTGCTGGTTTAAAAAAAAGGCAACCATTCAGAGCTTATTTTCCAATATATTCCATCCTCCACTAAATCTTGAAAAATTTCCTGCGGGTAAAACTGGTGTCTCATGGTGCTTTTCAGAGATGTTAAATGCAGGCCTTTGCTATAGAAATTTTATTAAAAAATTGATCGAGGTTTCTTACCTCTTCTCCCCAAACACCACCTCCTTTCTGAGGGGCTTGATCTTTAAATATTGAAAGAGAATGAACACAATGTTAATGTTGACAGCTCCTTTTTATTGCTTAGCTGGGTCTGGTAACAAAAACTGAGGACTACTCTGGCTACAGTCAAAGGGAAATAAGCACTAAGTCATTAAGATTGCTGGGACCTCTAACTGAAGAAAAAAGTTTCACTCAGTTTGCTTTCTTAGCTTCATTTCAAATTTCTGTTCATTCTATATGAAACAATTAGGAGCTGAGAGATTAAACAAAATAGTTGTGACACTTCCTTTATGAGTTCCCTTTAAAAGAAGACTTCTCTATAGTAAAATCATTTTGCAATTATTCATGGAGTACTCCTAATTCCCATAATTCTTGCAGAAGTTTCAAGAGCAGACACCCAGATATATAGACATATGTCTAGGGGAGAATGATATAATTACTATAATAGATTCATACACCTCTGTTAATATAGGAAAAACACAATATAGGTTATGCTAAAACTAGGGAATGTGAATAAGAATTGCCTTCTCTGTATCAAGAAAGCAGGTTGAAATAAAGAATCCCATGTACAAATTAAAACTTATGTACCTTATTGGGAAATGGATTTCATAAGGGACTTGGAGGATTGGAGGAATGTCAGTAATGATCTCTCCTGACAAGGCAAGTAGGAGTTGTCAGGGAAATCTGAGACTCAAGCAAGCAAGCACATCCATACCAAGGATCTGTTTTCCTTTCTTCATTCTGAATTTCTAACATTTAACTATTTAGTTAGGCATATCACCAGTCATCCCTTCTACGTTCTTCAGTTGTGCGCCCCTTAATGACAGATCCAGGTTTGGTGCAGCTTTAAGCATATAAAATGTATGAATCTTTCTTTGAGCAAAGGAAGGCAGAATTGCAAATACACATTTAGGTTTGAAAATAGTCATGTAAAATCATAATAAATTTCTGCAGAATAAGTGACTCCGGTTCCTTTTTTCTGAGATTTCTTTAGGCAATTTATAAGTAATTTGTGGAGATGATGTCTGATTACTACCTAGGTTATTCTTCTGGTCAATGTCCAATTCTTAGCAACTCCAGACCTCATAGGGGCAGGAGCTAAGAGGGTTGCTGATGAGCTTAAGTTCCATCAAGTTCACAGACATTCCACCATTGGTTGTTCTCTAAAGCATATCAAACTAGCAAAACAAAGGCTAATTCAGCCTTCACTGCATTTTGATGTTTTTCTTCATATTAGTCATTGGCAACCAAATTTAAAATAAATGTCTGGTCAACTTCTAGGTCCATCTAGAAAAGTAGTTTTCAACACTAATAACACACCAGAATGATCCACAACATAGTTAAAATATGATCCATGCCTGGCCCTCAGAAGAGATTCAGATTTACTTGGTCCTAACTGTGGCCTAAGCATCTGTATTTAAAAGGTCTCAAATAATTCTAAATTAAAAACAGGCTTAAGAATAAATTAGGGAGTTGGAAGATTCTAAAATATTTATCATATCTGCCTAATAAAATGCACATTTTTCTGATGGTTCAAAATTAAACATTATGCCATCTCTTGGTTTCAGATTGTAAAAGAATCAAGCTATATATCAATATACACTATCCACCTAAGAATGGATAATTCAGGGGAGAGAGGAGGGGCAGAGAAAGAGTTTGAAAATTTCAATTTTATTTTTCCTAGAAAAATAAAGATCAGACAAATAAGAAAGAACATGATATATAGTGATACAATAAACCAAAGAAGGAAAGAATTAAAAATAAATGAGAAAGGAAAGTGCCAAGCAAGGCAATGGAATATGAGTAGATGTTAAATATTCTTGGATGACTCAAAATTGCTAGTTGTAGCACATCTGTAGGTGGGCCCTTTCAGACATCAAACTAAAGATTCTGACAGCATGACATGTTATGACATGATGAATCCTGTCATCTTGATTTTTTTTCTTCCTTTTCTCTCAGTCTTATTTAATAGCAAACATGATTTTTTCTGGACACTAAAGTAGCAGTGATCATTCAGTCATTCAGTTTACCAAGGGAAAGACAGAATGGCAAAATAAATAAAATAAAAATGCAGCTTGATATAAAATAAGCAAAAATTCTCTTGCCCCACTTCTTAAAAAATAGAAAGTGTCAGCATGAGAATTTATAATATCTTGTATTTTTGATATTCAATATGATTCCATTTAGCTCTGGAGTTGGCAAGCAATGAAAGGGAAAATGATGTTGATACAGATCAAAATAAGTAGAGTCCAGAAAATGACCTAATTTAGTTGTTTTCAAAATTTATTTTTTGCTCTGGAATCCTTTAATCCAACAAAATATTGCTCAAAAGCACAATATGGGAAACAGAAATAGCAGAGCTGGCCGGGCAAGAAGAATCTTAGGGAACTTCAGATAGGACCCTTGATGGTTCATGGTGAAATTGTCTTATGAATTCTCTCTTACATTTTCAGCAACCCTTGTAGTATATCCTCAGAACCATAAGAAGGATGTGAAAACAATTTAAAAGCCACTAACCCAGGGACTAGAGGTCCAAATTCTGCTTCTAGCTAGCAAAACTTTTTCTAAAAAAGTCTCTTTTAAAAAAGAAACATTTTTCATTGGTATCAATAGTTACAAGCAAAGACTGCTTTGCTTGGTTTTCTGTGTTACCGCTGTGTAACTTATTTGACTCTAAAAAAAATCCATTGATATGTAGAAGGCAATTAAATTCATGACACATTTATTTCATCAGCACCTCCACATGTAAAGACTTCTGATAGAAGTTATCAGTATCAGGGACTAAAAATGCAAACATAGGTAGAAAGCATGATAAAGAAAAATCTTTCCATTCATTTTGTGTATTAACTCTTTTTGAGCATCTATTATGAGTCAGACACCATTCTAGGCACTTAGAAAAGTCACCCCAATTGGCAACAAATATTGCAAGTCCTCCAAAAGCTTCATTCCATCACAGGAAGATAGAAGATCGGTGATAAGTCTTAGAATACTAAGTGAGAAGACAATGTATGGAAAATAAAAGGAATTGGGAAAGATTGTGGTATAGTTGAAATTTCAAATAGGGCAATCACAATGAATCTTACTGGAAAGGTAACATCTGAGAAAAACTTGAATAGATGAGGGAATAAGCCATGAAGATATCTGGAAGCAACGAGCAGAGGGAACAAGTTGATAGGTCCTGTTACAAGAGTGAGTGCCTCGGAGGAATGACATGGTAACTAGCATGATTTAGGAGAGAGATTTAGTAGACACCGGGATCAGAGCGTAACAAGGTGCGGACAGTGCATTTCTGATCACACCGACCACATCAACCGCTGTAAGGTCATTGGCTCTTATTCTGAAGAGTGATTTAACACAGGGATTTGAGGAGAAGAGTGGTATAATTTGAGTTTCATTTAAAAGATCACTCTAGTTGTGCTATTAAGCTTGGGTCATTGGAGAGGGTTAAGTGTAGGAAAAAAGTACCATTTCGAAGACTATTTTTCATAATACAAATGAAAACATGGTAGTGGTTGTGGATGAGAAGTATGGAGGATTGTTTTAAGATAAAGATAACAGAATTTCATGGTCAAATGAATAAATGGATGGTATGAAAGAAATAAATGAGTCAAGCATTACTCCAAGGTTTTTAACCAGGGAAATTGGAATAGTGAAATAAACTTTAGTTGAGATTGGGAAGGATGATATACTTCCCAATGAGCATTTTTGGAGAAGGAAATTGAAAATTCGTTTTTGGACCTCTTAGATAAGGATGCCAACCAGCCTTAGATAAGGATGCCAACCAGCTAGTGCAAGAACAGGAATTGAATGTTTTAATGTGCACTTTATTAGATTTGTCAGATAATCTGAGAATGGCTGAGCATCATGCTACAAAGAAAACTTTCTAAGACCTCATCTCTGACTGTTTTATATTGAGTTAAACAAAGACAGCTAATTGTCACCAGTGGTGAACAACAGAGTTTTATGGTGTCTATATTCCAGGCAACTCCCCCTCATTGGCATCAGGATTGAGGGGACTTTACTGCTACTGGAGCAGGCACAGTCTCTGATAGAAGTGGTGTCCTTTACTCTTCTAGGCACTTCCTCCTCTGGGAAATGTACTCAGAGCAAATAGCTCATAGGTCAAGCAGTGTGTACGGGTGCAGGTTCCTAAAAACACTTGGTGTCCTTCTGCCCCTCTCCCTATGCCCATAACTTCTTCCTTCTGGAAACCTTTACTGGCCTCCCAGTATGGAAGGACTAGATCCTTCTTTGAATGGAAGCTACTCCAGTCATTATCTACGTCTTCCTCAAGAGATATAGCAACACCAACTTCATACTGGAACTCTTGTGAAGATGTCTAGCCTCCTTTCTAGACTGCAAGTATTTTGAAGAGGTGAATTAAGGTTTAATAAAATAACCGTATAGGAGTTATGCCAAAATATACTAATGCATAAATGATATTTCTAGAATATATTTTTGATTTCTAATTCTTGATTTAAAATCTCCTTTACTTGCCTCTTTGTTTCATTTATGTTGATTGTAACTTTTCACAGCAATTATGAACAGAATATAGATGTAATAGAAGAGAAAGATTAGTAAGTAAGGCAAATCATTTGACAGAGATTGGTATGGTGACTATTTTAATTTAGTGAAGAAAGGACAATCGCAGGATTGAACGCTGACTGCTATCTATCATATACTTATATCTGATCCTCTTTCACCCTCAAAAGTGTGTATAAGCTATGTGCCCCGTATCTCCATTTTGTGGATGAGGAAGAGAAGATTAAAGTGGAATAAGTTTCCAAACACATAAGAGGGATTCAGTTCCTGTGATTCAGTCTAGGTCCATGCCTTTCCTTTTGTATCACACTTCCCTTACTCTACAATTCAATGAAGATGTTTGGAAGGTTTCTTTTATTTAAATGCAAATTTATGGAAAATTCAATGTCAAGTAAACAACTCTGAAGCACAGGGTCTGGAGCCCCTGAAGGTTAGCTCAGACCCTAATGTGAAGGACACTGGGGCATCAGGTCAAAAAAGCAGAAGTGCAAGATTCAATGGTACCCAAAGGCTGAGGAATTATTTAGATAAGCCCCCCACCTCTCTGCTAAAAAGATGGTCACTATAACATGGAAAGAAAACTACTTCTAATTAGAAATAACAAAATGGTTCTTAAGTAGTTGACTTGCTTTTCACACTCCTTTCTAGGAAATATCTCTAGAAGCACCAAAGTTGTTTTGATTCTGAATGTGTTTATTGTAATAAAGCTACTTTTTAAAAGATTTTGCAGAACAGTCAGTTCTGAAAGACAGAGCCTGTTTTGCAAAGCCCTGAAATTCAAAACAAAGCCTAGCAGTAAATTGATAATTCAAAGAAGGTATAAAAATAGAAACTTGGATTCCTCCTGGGCATTGATACCACTTTTTTTTTTTTTTCTATAAAGGAGTAAGGAACTTTCTGTTACCTCACAGTCTCTCCATCAATAGCTGAGATCAAAAGAAAAAAGCATATATTTTTTAAAGTGGCTTGGGAAATGTAGCTAGAATTCGGCCAGTGTTTTGACTTAGATTGGCCTCAGGCTGAGATTACTCTGAGATGGTGTGGGAGAAATTGGCTACTTGCTGAAAACTCAGACTGTAGAAACAATTCATCATTTAACTAAATGCATTAAAGGCATACTGTGTGCTGAGAGCTATGGTACATAATTGGAATCCAGAGATAAAAGAAACAGTTCTCCATCCTCTACTGACTCAGTCTATCTATGCAGTATTAAAGACAAAGGTAGAAATTTGGGGATTTGGGAGGACAGAAGTGGTTTTAAATTATTCAGGTTGCATAATACAAAGATAATACATTTTACAAAGAAGAAGAAAACCCATAATCAAAGGATAAGGAAAACATGAAATACTCAAAACATGTTTAGCAAATAAATCATTTAGTCTTCAGAATTTTGTACTTGATGCTTGAGGTTAATGCTAGACCTACCATCTTGAAGCGTTGGGAACACTCATTAGGAATAACCCTACAATAGAATCACAGACATGAAGTGGAAACTCAGGGGGTATGACCACTGTACTTATTTTTAAAAGTCTTCCAGATTATTCTGATGCCCAGTCATGATTGAAAATTATCGATTAAACTTGGCAAGATGAAGAAAGACATCCTGGTTTCCTGCAAAGGAAACATTTTTTATTTTAGTTGGGGTTGTAGGAAAACTGGGAAAAAGATAAGAGAGGGAAAAGTAGAAGAGGGTAGGAAACAGACAGAAGGGGAAAAGTGTGAATGCATGTTCCTGCTCCTGAAATAGTGAGATTATTCTGATCCTCTCCTGGATCCATTTGACCAAACAGACTCTCTATCAAGTTAAAGTTAAACCTCAGTTTATTCTTCATTCCCATTTCTTTGAGTGCTGAGATAAACAATTTATTTCTCTACCTTTCTTTAAAAGTAGGGATTTACAGTAAACTTGTCTTTTTATTCCTTCTACTCCTTCCTCTTTTACTCCTAAACCTCCTGGAGAATAACATAGCAACATGAACATATAAGGTCTTCTCAAATGCTGGCCTATTTGTTGCACATTTTCCTGCCTATCTACAGAAAGTAAAAATACCCACTTATCGTGTGCTGCCTTAACATTCTGAGGAGAGTCTGAGTGTATCAAGTGAACAAAAAACTACTATTACGAAATCTGTCCCATAAGGATATGTTGAAGTACTAGCTCCCAGAACTTGTAGACATGTTGGGAAAAGTCTTTGAAGAGGTGATCAAGAGTCACATGAAATCCTTAGGATGGGTCCCAAATTCAGTATGAGTGATACCCATATGAGAAGGGAAAACAGAGACACAGATGGAACAAAGGAAAAAGGTACGTGACCACAGAGATGAGTTTGAAGTGTTGCTGTTATAAGTCAAAGGACATTTCAGAATGATCTTTGAAGCCGAAGAGGCAAGAAGTTTCCTTTAGGCTTGGAAGGGAGCTTGGCCTTTTGCTAATACCTTGATTTCAAAGTTCTGGCCTCCACAACTGTCAGAGAATAAATTTCTGTTGTTTTAAGTCCAAATATAAGTTATTACACTAAGTCTAGGAAACTAATACACCTAATTTTTACATGGTAGGAAACAAAAAAAACATCAACCTCCTTACGGATGAAATTCAGAAGAAATTCTAAAAAAAGTAAGAATATAGGACTGTTACCTTCTTTACTTTAGAATCTTTTATGTAGAAACATAATTAAATCAGCAGTCATATAAGGTGAGATATTTGTTAAGTGGGAAAGAATTTACATGGAATTATAGGAGCATATAACCTTGACTCCTAATTTAGACTATGAAATAAACAGGGTACTGGGAAAGTCCAGATTGACTAAGGAAGAACTATTTGAAGGAACACCTGAAAGATGAGAGGAAATCAGTCCAACAAAACAGAAGGAAGAGTTTTCTAGAGAAAAGGATATGTGTACTTGACTTTTATATCTATGATGTAGTAGAGGATCATACAAATGGGGTTGTAGGCTAGGGTCTTCCCCATAATATCCTGGCATACAGTGTCATTTATTTAGTGTGACCTCTTTAGAAGTCCTTTAGTATATCAACTAAAAACCAGAAGTTTATTATTTTTCACTATTCTCTTAGTCTAGAAACTTGGATCCAGAATTTATGTCCAATGAATAAATGCCAAAGGATAGTGTTATTAGTTACAACCCTGTGGAAGGAGAAAATGAGGCTTTATCTACCTCTAAGGTGCCCTCTGAAGTTATGCTTATAAGAAGCTAAGGGAGAACATAGAAAAAGGTCTGGAGGAAGCTCAAGACAACGGTTATCAAATTAGTACTTGAGAAAAAATATTGAGTGCATTAACTTATTCTGTAGTTAAAGGGAACCAGGGTCAACTAAGTTTGAGGAATGTTTAACTGCAAATTTTACTGACTCCTTAGCTCATTTGTTTTGCTGTAAGAATTCTCAGCAACTCTATTGCATACAAAGGATTATGACTCCCCAAGAAGAAATGATAATATTTTTCCTTCTCCTTGCTTTCTACTCTTGTTTTGTTTGTCCCTGTTTACCAAGTGAAGTGGGATCATTGTTGCTTTTTCATTTGTTTATTTTTCTTTTTTATTCTGATTTGTGCTGAGTCTTTACATGAACCAAGCTCAGTCTCATATCCTAAAAACCAAAAGACTAGATACTCATTAACCTTGAAAAGAATCAACTAGAGTTTGAAAAAATGATCTAAGCTTGTTCAAAAATTCAACCAAGGGTATATTCAAAGGGTATCTCTGATAGTAGTGCTGCAAGGAATTTATCTTGGGGGAAAAATAATTTATGAATACATGTGTATAAATAACTCAAGTAAGACCATGAGCCATATTCTTTTAGCCATCTCTGATCTGTGCCTTTGGACAGTCCAGTCCCTTCCAATGCTTCCTAATGGCTTAGAGAGAGAGAGGTTCTCTTTTCCACAATACACAGAGAGGGGTCCTTATAGCTTGTTGTAGGTTTGTTACAGGACAGGGAGAGGAGCACTCAGAACCCCTAAGTCTGCCCTCTCTGAATGGGTTCTGCTATTTGCCGCATTAAGATAAACATACAAAACTTTTAATGGAAAGGAACTTTAATACAACTAGGGTACAATAAAGAAAGAACAAAGACTATAGTTATTGAGTTAAGCATTTAAAGTTACCCATCTCCTTGAGGGTAAAAGTTCAGCTAAATAGGATTGGCTCAAAGCAAGGCCCAAAAACTTGGCACACATTTAAAGGACCTTTTAGTAGAGACCCATAGAAAAGGGTCAGAAAGAGTCAGACAAATTTGGGAGGAAAAGAGCAAAATTAAAATTAAGGGGGGATTGTAACAGGGTGGTCCCAGAAAAAGGGAAAGTTCCCAAAATCCTGGTTCCACCCTAAGTGGGTGGAGCTAAAAATAAAAAAATTTCTGCAGAGAAGAGAGAAGGGAAAAAGGAAAAATGAAGAACAGCAAGAAAACCTAAATAAGGCACGTGGAGCAAAGAGACATGTGAAAAAACTGTGCTTGCTTTTTAATCTTGAACTGGTTGGAACAAATGTGAGTGAGAGACCCGTGGGGAAGTTAGCAATGGCAGCTTTCATCTTAATTTTAATTTTGCTCTTTTCCTCCCAAATTTGTCTGACTCTTTCTGACCCTTTTC
>JAGFMF010011862.1:7032801-7071296 GCA_019455555.1 Galemys pyrenaicus
GGGGGGGGGGGGGGGGGGTCATACCTGATCTTTACTTCTCCTGAGAGTCTGAAGAGATTGGAAAGGAAGAGCAGGCTGCTGCTGAAAAGCCTGGACCAAGGAGGAATTTCAGGGTGAATGGTTTGCTCCAGCTTCGATTTTACAACCACTGAGGCTGAGGTTGCAGACAGGTCTGAAGGCGTGCGGGTGACCTCTGTCCTATCCTTCAGTTCTCTCCTGAAGACGGAGTGCACAGACCACTGAAGACTGGTCTGCGGGCGCCATTGTCCAGGCGCTGAATGGGTGAGAACACTCACTGAGTGTCCCTAAGCTATTCTTCTGCAGATTCTTAAACAGACAATGGAAATACAGTTAACAGACAAGAAAGACTATCTAGGGGCCATCCTGGTGGTGCAAGGAGTTAGGCGCAGCACTACGATTTCAATCCCCAGCCAAGGAAGTGACCCACATGGCACAGCAGACCTCTCCTGCCTCACCAGCTGCTCCCCTGAGCAGTGTATTTCAGTGGATCTGCCTGTTTTGCTCCCCACTCTCTCTATCTCTGGTGAATCCTCTCAGCCCCCACACCTCTGGCCTGTACCCCAGTTTGTATGTATAAATAAGTCTTTAAAAAATGTAATTATAGTAATAAAGAGTATCTAAAGGTCAAAGGGAAGGATATATGTTCCATGCTCCTGAAGGCAGCTTGCACTATCTTTGCACATGTTTAGGTCCAAAAAAATAATCATAAAATACTTGTGACATTCCCTCCCTGCTTCACCTGTTCTTTGCTCCACTGAGAAATAATCATATTCTCAGTGTAAAATAGAATAATACACTTTATTGTTTCTGCTGTATGAGAAAAACAAAACAAAACAGGAAGAAGTAGGCCTTATAGGAGTTGGCCATACCTGGGATGGAATCCTACTTCTTTATTGAGTGAAAAGCAGCAAAAAGCAATGGTGGACCCTTCAAAGTGTGTTTCTTTGGATGAATATCCTGAAACAGCTGATGATAAATTTTCTCCATCTAAAAATTGAAGAATTTTGTAATAAAGTATTCTAAATACTTGAGTATAGAGTTTCATATTTCCATAATTAGTAACAGTGTTATTGCTTGGGGTTAAATTACTTCTATCCAGTTCTGGAATTTATGTGTAGCATTGAATATAACAGTGAATATGCTGTTACAAATGCTAGAAATCCTGGCTAAATTGGCTTAAACAAAAGAGAGTATTTTTTAAAGTTTATACAATTGAATAAGTCAAAGCTAGTCATTAACTCCAGAAGAAGCTCTATCTGGGATTCACTATCACAAGGACCCAGTTTCTCTCTACTTTTTAAACTTCATTTTACCCTTTTTTGGTGGGGGAGGGTGAGACTTATTTGGTATTCTCCTAAGATACCAAAAGGAGCAACTCTGAAGTATATCCCCAGTTCAGACACATAATAAGATAGTGATTTTTTTTTTCCTGAGACATTCCAGGCAAAATGCTATTGTCATTCATATTGTTTATGAACTGCTGGTTGCTTTTAGACTTGTCACGTGCTCTGCCTCTATTGTCAGTTCACAGGAAGTTAATTAACAAAGTGGAGAAGGAATGTTTCCCCAGGAGGAAATTGAAGTTTATTAAAATGGCTTGGTATGGATAAATGTTAGCATACAGAAATAGCAAATAGCCAGCCACAATATCCTAGGCTTCTATAAAACTTATGTAAGATAATTTGTGCAAAGTCATCAGCACACCATGTGGGAAGGAGGAGGAATTGAACCATTTCAGTCATAGTGTTACTATTTTCTAAGTGTGTAATGTTTAAGTGGACTCTAACTTACATCGAAATGCTAATCACTCACATTAAAGACAAGAAGGTCTGTTAAAGATGCCACAATGCTAAACATTAAGCCTGTAATATGTAATTTGAGACAGAGGGGGACAGGAATAAAAATGTCTTGTGTGAGCATGAAGAATTGTCTTCCTGATTCCTTTTTTTTTTTTTTTTTTTGACGTTTCTTTCTGGTGGATCAAATTCTTGCCTGCCTTTTTTCATGTGAATGTACAGTAAAAGGGCTTGTAATTTGCTTGCTTGGAGTGGTTCATCCTTCTATCCTATCTTGGCATTTTGCCTAGGACACTAGGGAGAAAATAAAAAGGTCTGATCAGTTTATTGATTTGATTTGCTTATTTAATAAGAAAATATTACAGTCCTTTCCATTCGGTTGACAGGAGACTATGTTAGGGCTGGTTGCCTAATTTCAGCAATAAGTTAGAGTGTTCAAAGATCTAAAATATCATGTAGGTCTCTCTCTGTTTTAGGTCTTTAGCATTCTAAGCAATGATCATGATTTACAACTTTTAAATCACAACCGTGTCCTTCCTGGAGCTCTAGCTATCTGAAGCCATTCATTCCCTTTTCATGGATGAAGTCAGAGAGTAACTGTTTCTTTATACCTCTCAATCTCTACTCTTAACCCTGCTAGTGACTTTGTGGCCCTGGTGTGGAGCTGAGCAATTAAGGGGGCCCTGATATCGATCTGATTTCTTAGCTCGGGCAATAAGGCAGGAGGAGACAAATCACATAGGCAGGGAGTGGTCCAGTTCTTGCTCACACCAGAGGTTGGGTCTTGTGGTTGTTGACTGAATGCTAGAAGTTGTCTGACTCCACCCCCCCCCCCCCCCCCCCCCCCCCCCCCCCCCCCCCCCCCCCCCGCCNGCCCCCCCCCCCCCCCCCCCCCCCCCCCCCCCGCCCGTCCCAGCTGCTGGTTGGTGACTGGCCCCTGGCTGGTAGCTGTCAGCAGGCTCTTGCTCCCAGTGCAGCCCGTATTTTGCTCTGCTGTCTTGGAGCTGAAAGCACAAGGAGGTGGCGAGGCTGTATCTTCATTCTGCCGCGAACTTGCCCAAGTCCTGGTTATTTTTGTGTGGTCGAACTGAACCACTGATCAATTTCACTGATGCAGAAAAAGATGGCTTAGAGAAAATTATGAGACCTCTTTGACTATTTGTGGCTCTTGATTATTTCCCAGGAAAGGAGCCTAATGAAATATGTATTGATATTCTCCTCACTGAGCTACTCAGTGATGAGATAGTCTCATCGGCAGCCTTTGTTGTATTCCTCCACCAAGAATCTGAGACTGTCTGGGGGTGATATCAATATGGCTATGAGATTTCTGCTTTCTGGCTTATCCTGAGATCCTTGTTAAATAAATACATCTTCCTTCCCCCACAGCTCCCTCTTTCTCTCTCAACACCTGTTCCATAATCTTATCATTTTTTTTCATACTCATTAGAAATGAGCACACTCTAAATTAAGTCTTCTCTTTTTCATTTTAATTGGATAATCACTTTTACTTTTAGATTCACCAAACTGTTTACAGACACAATCTGCATACCTGTGTTTAATTTAGGGATTGGTATTTACTAAAGGCTGGAAGGTGCTCTTACCATTCGCTGACCAGCAATTTTAATGTGAAATTAGGATCCAGGAAATAGCGAGAGACAATACTGGTGGAAAGGCATATTCTTAAGCCATGACCAAAATTCAACAAGTCTCGGGCTTCCCTGGTGATACAAGGGGTTGAGTGCTGCACTGTGGAGATTCCACAGCCACTGCAGTGTGAGTTATATCCCCAGCCAAGGAGGAGACCCACCTGGCACAACAGACCTCTCCTGTCTAGCCCTCTGCTCCCCTCAGCAGTGTGTTTCAGTTGATTTGCCTGTTCTGCTCCCCGCTCTGGCTCTGGTGAATTCTCTCACCCCCTGCCTTTGGCCTGTACCCCAGCTCTTGTATGCATAAATAATTTTTAAAAAAAAAATGAAGTCCTAAGGTAATCTCTGAATATATTTCTTAAAATTTTATTGTTATTATTTAATGTCAAGAGAATTAACTCAGAGTTTATTGTGATCCTTTTAAGTGCCAGGCTAATGTGCCAAGTGGTTGAAATGCAAAGGACAGGACTTAGTCCCTGACAGAAAGGATAGCACAGGGGAGATAAACTAGAAACCTTCATACTCAGTACTATATACAGTACAAATAGTGGGAGTCCAGGATCTGTGAATGTATGTGGAGGGAATAGAAAGAAATTTCCTGGAGAATACAATACCTTTCTATAAAACTTTTCATTTAAACAAAGAATATAGCATACATTCAATAAATTTTTGATGAATTGACAATTACACTGATTAGAAATTTCAGTGGAACACAATGGAAAATTAAAAATCATATGTAATCCCTAAACCTAAAAGGTTAACATTTCAGTGTAGTTCTATAAACATTTCTTCTCTGGGTATGCTTACATAATTTTTAAAAATATTGATGTGCTTAGTACATATGTATGTATGTGTCATTTTCATTAGCATTTTGTCATGAAAAGTTTATCATTTTTTAAGTTTTCTTCAAAAATACCAATGGTGTTTGTTAAATATATCTTCATACTACACAGTTTCCAACTATTACAACAAATCTTGGATGGCAGATTTCTTAGTATTATTTATGGATGGAATAGTCAGATGAACTTAATAAATGATAAAGGATCATTTATTGATCCTTCCGGGATCACTGCTGCAAAGTCTTTGTGTCTTTCAGTATATGCCAGTTACTTTCCACTATATTATGTATTTGTTTTTAGAATAATTTAAAAAATATCCTAGAAAATGTGCTAATTATGGTGAATCTTGCCCCAATACTTGATGACTTTATTTTGTGCTAAGTGGCTGTTGATGGATAAATAGATTAAAATATGAATAGAGGTATATAGGTGTGTGGGGTGGGTGGTGTAATATTACTTGGCCATATAAAAGACATCCTACCCCTTGCAATAATGTGAATGAGTCTGGAGGCCATTATGCTAAAGAAAATAAGCCAGACAGAGAAATATAAATATGATTTATATGAAATATAAATAAATACTATGTATTTATAAGAAATATAAATATAAATTATATATGAATTATATTTATATTATATTACATATAAATATAAATTTTTATATGAAATATAAAAATGTATGAGCTCACATGTGAAATCTAAGAGAATCAAACCCACAGAGATAAAGTATAAAATAGTGGTTGTCAGGGGCTTGGGAGTGGAGGAAATAGGGAAACTGTGGTCAGAAGGTACAATACTGATTTACAGATGAGTAAATTCTGAGGAACTGACATTAGACATTATAACTGTGGTTAATTGTATAGTTGCATTTTGTAACAGACTATATCCAGGTGTTTTCATCACATACAAAAAAAAAGGTAACTATCTGAGATGGAGAATATATGAATTAGTTTGACTGTGGTAACCATCTCACAAGGTACACATACATCAAATCATATACCTTTAATAGAGACAATTCTTGTCAAACACATATCTATAAAGCTAGAAAAATAGAAATAAGGATAATTGTTATTTCACATGGTTATTGTCACAAACAAAGGAATTCATTTGCATTAGGTTCTATTACTACATAAAAAATTGCTAAATATTTAGCATCTACAAAACAACACCTAAATATTATGTCATAGTTTTTGTTGGTATGAGGTATGGCATGATCTGAGTTGATTTTCTGCTCTAGATATTATAAAGCTAAAATTACAGCATGAGACAGACTAAATTTCACTATGGGGAAAAAATCTGCAAACTCACTCCTGATGCTGGAAGAATCCAGTTCCTTGTTGTTAGAATTCTTCAACTCCCATTTCCTTGCTGACTATCAGCTGTGGCGATACTCAGCACCTAGAAGACTCTGGATTCCTTTGTGCACGATCTGCTCCATCCTTAAGACAGCCATGGGACGTTAACTGGTCCTCATGGGCAAATCTTTGATTTCCTTCAATACCAGCCAGAGAAATTCTGCTTTTAAAGAACTCATGTGATCTTATTATTATTTTATTCATAAGAATAAAATCCACCAGATTTGTAATTCAGGAGCTAATATAGGGCATGTAAACCAGTGGGTGAACAATCTTGGGGACTGTTTTAGAATTCTGCTCACCATATCATGATTATGAAGCACTTAGAAAATTCACCATTTATATAAGCACCTAACAGATATTTGTTGATATTGATATTACATAGCTAATGATTCAACATTTAGCATTCTTTGATATGTAGAATCATCAAAATTAGAATCATCACTGTATAGTGAAACTATAATCCACCTACATATTTTCTTTATTTTATAAGAAAAAATTCTGAATGGAACAATCAATTCTGGTTCAGCAAAGTATAAATAAGATATTATCTAAAATGTTACTTTATATAACAGAATCCAGAGCTGTTGGCTCTTCTCAACCGTGTGCATCTTCTGCCTTCTTCTGGTTATTTGGAGCATGGCACGGTACTGTTTTTTCTTTCATAAAGGAAAAAACTAAGGGAGGGCTTGGTTTTCTGTATCAATATCACATAATTATTGTTGATCTTAATTTCTAATAAAAATCTACAGCATTAATAACCATGCTTCTCATTGTTAGTGTATTTAATTAAATATGAAAACACTATTCATTAATGTATGTTATTGTTTTAATTGTCTTACAGCTACAGGTCCCACTAATTACAGAACCAAATTATTGGTACCTATTGTAAGGCAACAGGTGGATAAGGAGACTAACATAGAATGGTTTGGTTAACACAGTGGGCCCACCAGTTTGCAAGAGTGTAGTTAATCTCTAAGGAAGGTGTGGAAAGTCAAATCACACTCCTCTAACCCCCACCCCATGACAGTTCAACCCAAAGAATTTCTTCATATTGTGACTATTGACTTATGTGTCTCAACACTTTTCTCTCCCAATACTTTAGAGTCAGTCTGAGAACCTCATTTCTCTCTTAGTCACAGCCTCAGTCATTGCACACCTGATTAATAGTCCTTAAAGTTTTAAGAACAGACATTCAAAGAGAGAGTCTTTGTTAAGATACCATAATCACAGAATAAGAAAATAGGAAGAGAACCTTAAAATCTCAATTTCTCATCATAAATGAGATTATATAACAAACCGACCAGGGTAATTCTCCCTGTTAACTTCCTTTCATTTCCCAAATTCCAGTAGACACAGTGTTATTACCTTTATTAGCAGGTAACTGAGTTTATACCCTGGTGTTGTCTTCTTATAGATTCCTCTTAATTGTGTGGCCCCATTCATATTTTAGAACATCTGTTCCTGAGAAGTCAAAGAAATGAAAGGAAGTTAATGCCTGCTTGTATAAAAACCAGTGTGTTAGATTAAAGTCACAGCTGAAAAATTAACTCCTTAAAGCAGGATGCCAGGACGAGATTTGACAGCTCAGATGAAAACAGGTGTGGGTTGGGGAGAGACAAGCCTAGGGAAGAATCACAGGACATTCCCTTTCATAAGATCTGAGTTTCTCCAGAGCAACTACTACATTGTAATGGGGCATGTTTTGTTTTGGGGAATGTTTTGTTTTCTTTTGAGGGACAGGTCACCTCTTAAGCAAATATTATTATTACTTTTGAGGGACAGGTCACCCCTTAAACAAATAATAATAATATGATGATGGTGATGACAGTGATGGCAGGGAGGCAAAAAGAATTTTTATATTCAAGTTAACTATGGTCAATTGGTTTAGTTAAAGTTAATCTGGTTTATTTTCAGCATGCCCATGCTTTAAGAAAGTACATACTGTACACAAAATTCCCAAAATTTTTATGACCAGGCTGCTTCTTTAAAGTGTTTCATGAGGACTGGTGTTACATGAAACACTCTGCAGCATTCACTTCTTTTTGCAAGGGATTCTGGGTTCCTAGATACCTAAAGTGTTCCTTAGGTCTGTGGACCCTCTGACCTGTGGGAAGGGAGGATAGTGGGAGGCAGGATGCAATGAAGTCACTACTCAGGTATAGGGTGGGGATGCTGTTAACATAGACAACGAATGTGCTTCACCTTTGTGGAATATATAAAAAGAATATACACACCTTTTTGAACCTGACATAATTGGGTCTCTATGCTGACTTTAAGGCAGGGACCCTATTTGCATGGGAAGTACTAATCTCAGTTGATAATACTACTATTCCAGGTGCACACCCTAAATTCTCATAATCCTCTGATGCTGTATATTCTATTAGTATTCCTACTCTGTAAATAAGAAGTTGTATTAATGAATACAATATGACTACAATACAATACAAAAGTTGTATTAACGAATACAATATGAATAACGAATATGTTGAGTAGTTTGGCCCAGTCCACATTAGCAATTTTAATCTTAGAACCCAGGGAGTTGGATTCCAGCTACTATATTTTTAGTCTTTATAAGCTCTAATTTTAAAGTAGTATCCCCTTTTCTATTAAGTACCCAAATATCCAGTAAGAAAATCAGGGATCCCATGCTGGGCACAAATTGAAATTATTATAAATGACACAATCAGGGAATTTTGTTGTAAATCATCTAGTTTTCATTTTCATAAATTGGAGAACAAATTTTACCTTTCCTGGCAAGGAGCATCCACTCCACTCACTGGATTCCTGTATGATCTAGTCTGGCTGTTATATTAAAATTCTCTTAGTATTTGAACTTTCTGATCAGTAGTTCTGAATTTCTGATTAGTAGTCTCATTCATTTCAAAAATCATCCTTTTGTTCACATCACCATTCCTATGACACTTGGGATACTTTATTTACAAAAATATTTGAGAGCAGAGCATCCTTCTGTAGCTTGGGGACAGATAATGTGCAGGTGAGGCAGGCTGCAGTCAGAAATGCAGGTTAAACTAAATTAAGGAGACTTCTAGGCCTTTTTTTTCCTTACTAAATGATCTCATAGTCTGTCAAAAATGATTTGAAAAATGTTGCCTGATAGCAAAATGACCACTTCTCCTAGTGGAACCATGTATTTTTATCTCTTTGCAAAGAGAATTGAATTCAAACTCTCAGTTGTAGTGGTTTTTCAAAAATGTGCCAAAGGAGACAATTTGACCTTGATTGCAGATGACCCTGCACTTAAACTATTCCTCTCACAGAACCACATTGGACTGGGAAGGTTGTTCTGCCTCCAGGGACGTGATGAGATGAAAGCTGCAGTGAGGCTCTTGTGCTAGACCTGCTGAGAGCAGCGATTCAGGAATGGTCCCATGCCATAAACCCTGTTTGAAATTGAGAGGTCAGAAGTGGAGGAAAGTAAAGGCACTGTTTTATGGCTTTGCTGATGTGCTCAAGTCTTACTCGCACTGTTTACATCCTAAGTGAATTGCAGATTTCTTTAGAGGAGCTATTGGGCACTTTACAAGGTATTTTACTGCTCACCAGAGTCATCGTTCATTTCTGTAACTAATATCTATGTGTATCAATTCTCTTCCAAGTTCATTCATTTAGGTTGTACCTGAATTAGGCCAGGGTTCTTGAACTTTGTAAAAAGTATTCTCTTTTAATTTTTTAAAGATTTATCTATTTATGCATGTAAGAACTGGGGCATAGGTCAGAGGTGTGGGGGGTGAGAGGTCACCAGAAAGAGAGAGGTGAACAGAACAGGCAGATTGACTAAAACACACTGCTGAGGGGAGCAGCGTGTGAGACAGGAGAGGTCTGCTGTGCCATGTGGGTTACTTCCCTGGCTAGGGATTGAGCTCATGCTGCAGTGGCTGCGGATGCTTCATAGTGCGATGCTTAAACCCATATATCACCAGGGAGGCCTCAGTCTCCTCTTTAAATAAAATCATCCATAACCAGTCAGAGTTCTCACTAAATAAGAAGTCAAAAGCAAAGCACATAAGAGGTAAAGGAAACTGCATTGGGACTACAGCTTAAATATCTCTGTTAAATACCTTGTAGGCATGTTTATTAACTACCAAAAGTATTTTCTGCATCAGTGACTTGTGAGGTATTCCAAAGTTCCATTCTGTATTCTGTGATTTTATTTTTCTGAAGCTTTAGCTTTAATTTGCAAAGATATAGAGGCTGATGTGTGAAAACAAATCACTTAGGTAGAGAAACTGAGGCTGTCTGGTATCTCCTTCCTATCACTCCTTAACTTGGGTCTGTGGGAGGTTGAATAACAGCTCCCCCTAACATCCCCACCACTTAATCCCTGGAATCTGTGAATGTTCCCTTAGATAACAAAAGAGCGTTTGCAGATGAAATTTAGTCTTAAAATAGAGAAACTTTCCTGAATTATCTGGATGTGCCAATGTAATCATTCAAGTCTTTATAAGGAGGTGCACAGGAGGAATCTTAGCCAGGATGCCTGACTTCCAGAACTGTAAATAACAGGTTTATGCAATTTTATGCTACAAAGTTTAAGCAGTTAGTTACAGCAACCTGAAAGTTTCACCAATCACATTATAGATTTTGGATTTCATTTCAAAGGCACTGGTAATCTTTTGGAACATTTTAAATGAGAGTAGCATGACATATAGTATATTTTAAACAATCAACTGGTTAGTAGATTGAATACAAATTGCAGGGACCAAAAAGAGATGTGGGGAGTGCAGGTAGATGACTTCTGATGTCATTTTGCAAAAGATAATAGTGACTTGGACGGCAAGATATAGTGAAGATGGAAATAAATGGAAACTTTTGAAAATGTGTTGTGAAGGTATAGTCAAACGGAAGGAAAAGAGAGAAAAATCTTAGATGCCCAAAAATAAATATTGAGCAAGCCCTTGTACATATGTAATCTATAAATAATGAAAACTTAGGCATGTAATAATGAATTTCAGTGCAAAACAGGCAAACAGTTTTCTCTATCATCTGATATTTTGCCTCAGTATGAACATGCTGATTCTAATGAATTAAAAGTTTTAGTTGTTGTTTGTTTAATTTTGTGCACTTAAATTTCCCTTTTTTTTTAATTTTATTTTTGTGGCAGTAGTGGTGTTATTATTCTTCAAAATGATTCCAACCCTTGCATACAGTCCTTTTGAAAACCAGAAATTAAGGCAAAACTAGATATTGTTGAATTCCTGCTGCCACCTAGTGGTGCTATTCAAAATTTAAAAAAGAAGTTCTGCTAATTAAGGACAACTGGAATTCAAAAGGGCATATGTTTATTTTTTTTTATTAATATAAAATATTTTAAAATTTACATATACTTGCCATAAATTGTAATCCTCATGCATATGTTTAATGGGTCCTAACTCGTTTTGCAGATGAGAAAAGCAAAACTCCAAAATGGAGTAACTTTGTCTTGGTCTCATGGCTACAAGCTTGAGTCTGCTGCTGAAATCTCAGCTAAGGAGGTTTTGTTCTACAGGACACAGATGCTTCTCTCAATCATCAATCTTCTTTTTGAGAACTTTCTTTGAGAACTCTTTCCTCAAACTAGCTAACTAATCCCCATATGAATTAGCATTATTTTCAAAATGTATTTTAACAGCCATTTAGAAATATTCAAGTCAATGATGCAATGAGCCTTTTAGTAATTCCTGTAAGTTTCCCCAATTCTCAAATTCCCCAAAACAAATAGATGTTATTGATTTTATGAGAAAACAGCTTGAGAAATAGATATTGAAATTAAGACATAGACATTTTGAATTGGTGTTTTAGCATTCATGCTTCTTGCCTCAATGAATATGTCTCAGCTAATCCCAAGAAAGGGCAATTGTCATAAAGAATAGTGAACTCAAGATTTGGAGAAATTAGGATTTGAATTATGGCTACTGCCTAATTGACTTGTGACTTTTACAAGAGGGGTGAACGGAATACTTAGGTATGAGCCTTCATTGCAGTTTTCCTGAGAAGGAATGGGCAGCAGGATAAGAAGATTTTAGATTGGTCAGTTGAAATAATTTTGCAGGGTATGGGGGTATAGCATTGTCCCTAGGTATCTGGTAAACTCACTCTGAATGATTGTGGCAGAAAATATTAATAGTAACCAAGATTAAAGAGTGGGTTGGGAATTTGGGCAGTAGTTTGGTAGATTTGCAATTTGGAAGGTATGCTCACAGGCGATTTGTTTACTGCCTTTAGGGGAGCCCTAGATGTCAAAGCATCATCAACACATGGTTAAAACAGTTTATCTTGTGAGGATCCAGAATGAACGGTGGCTGTGCATGAAAATAATGTGAATGCAAAGATAGATTTGGTAAAGTCTCTTCTGGGCCCGTGAAAATGAAGATATTTAATATAATGCAGTTAAGAACTGGAGTGGACCTCCTAGTGGTTGCAGGGGTTAACATCAGTTCAATCAAACTATTGAACACTGAAGCATGTGTTTGATCCCTGGCCAGGGAGCTGACCCACATGGTGCAGCAGACATCTCCTGTCTCACCCACTGCTCCCTTTATCAGTGTATTTCAGTAGAGCTGCCTGTTCTGCTCCCCACTCTGTCTCTGGTGGATCCTCTCACCTCCCACACCTCTGGCCTAGACCCCAGTTCTTTTATGCATAAAGAAAAAATAAATCTTTTTAAAAAATAGAACTAGAGTGGTGGTGCATACAAAATACTATGGGGAGATAGCTGAACAAGAGGAAGACATGGATTTAGCTTTGGTGAGAGATTAAAAATTACTGAAAAAAATCAGTGAAATTGATTCCTGAAGAATGAATAGATATTATCCCAATGAACAAAAATGGGGCTTAGGGTAAAGAAAGCTAAGACAGAAAAAGGAAGTGAGATGCAATAAGAAGGTGTGACCATATGTGGAATTCATATGGCTCAGAGAGTTTTACAATCAAAATAGTGATGTGATTGATTGATAATAATGTATAGTATAGAGGAAAACATAACATTTACTAAATATATACTCTGTACCAGATACTGTTAAACCTTTAACTTGTATCATCTCAATTACATGTTATCAAAAGTTTAATTAGGTAAATATATTTGGTATCTCATTTCACAGAAAAGGAAAATGTTAGGGAGTTTAGGTTATTTCCCCAAAGGCAGTAAACTACTTAAATACTGGGGTCAGAATTTGAGCCTAGGTCAGTCTGATTTCACAGTGTCAAACTGTGTTAAAATATGATACATGAACAACTAACATGGGTGCTTATTAGAAATGCAAATGCCTAGTCTTACCCCAAATGTGCTAAGATAGCTGAGGAATCTGACTTTTCAATAATTCTTAAATTGAATTTGCGATCCACCGAGCTAAGCTTATGAGAACGTGTCGGGCAAGGTGAACATGAGAAACTAGTAAAGAAAGCAATCAAAAATTAACATGGTGTTATATATTTCTGAAAGAATTAGGGCATTTCTTATAAACAAAACTAGTCATCGGAAGTTTGAAAGAAGTAGGTTTAACTTACTCTCAATTCTTTATCTTTTGTTATGAAGTCTGTCATCTATGTCATATAAAACAATTCTATATGTTGTAAAAAATACAAATATAGAAAAGTGGATGAGTGTAATTCTTCCATTCCTATGTAAGACCTATTAACACACTGATATTTATACTTCAGTTCATTAATCAAGATAGTTAATTATATTACCTTTAAAATAATAAAGGAATCATGCAAAATATTTTATGATTTAAATCTTTATTTAAAGATTTCCACAGTAGACTCTGGAACAAGGGCCTGCAAACTTTTTCTGAGAGCCAGATACAAAATGTGTGAGGCTTTGTGGGCCATCTCATCTTTGCCACAATGACTTAATTCCACCATTAAAATGCAAAAGCAGCCTGAGACAGCACATGAATGCATGGGCATAGCTGTGTGCCAATATTTTTTTTTTTCTTTTTACAAAAACTGATGGAGTGCCAAATATGGCCCATGTGGCATAATTTAACAATTCTTGTTCTGGAGAATAGCTTGGAAAATATGAATTAGAATCAGACAGGATGCCTAGGGTGAAAGTATGCTAACCATGTGGACAATGAAGAGGGTTTGGACTAGAGCTCTGTTGTGGGAAAGTGGATAAGGGGATGCAGCCTTCCAATATTCCTGAGAATGAAATAATAAGATGGGAGGTTGCAGATAGAGGAATGGGTCAAGCTTGATGCTAAATGCTAAATGTTCTTTTATGAAGATTTATTTATTTATGCATCTAAGATCTGGAGTATGGGCCAAAGACACAGGTTATGAGAGGATTCACCAGAGACAGAGTGCAGAGCAGAACTGGCTGAAATACACTGCTGAGGGGAGCAGTGGGCAAGGCAGGAAAGGTCTGCTGTGCCATGTGAGTCCCTCCCTGGCCCGGCATCGAACTCACGGAGCTATGCTGCGATGCTTCTCAATGCGGAGCTCAACCCACTGCGCCACGATACTAAATGTTCTAACCCAAGTTAGTTGCTAGATTAACATAGAAAACAAGATGTAGAATTCGGGGAGAAGGATACATTTCATTAGAATTTATGTGTCAGTCATTGTACAAGCTGACTGGTATGGACAGAGATATAATCATGGATTTTCTTAATAGCTAGCTTCAGAATGCTTCTTTAGGAAAAAATTGCTTTGGATTAGGAAATATTTTGACAGGTCATTGGAAATAAAAATGAGATTTCAAATGGTGTAACATAAGGAAAACAAGAGGTAAGCCACACTCTGTAAGTGAGGATGTCCAGGATGGGAGGAGCGTGGCACAGCCTCTGCAGCTGAGATAATGCACTCTTTGTTGGGTTCCCTTCCCTCCCTGTGTATTGAGCCCAAGATGAGGAGTATGTGATCAAAGCCTCTGCGTGGTGAGGAGGTTCCTTGTGTGTGAGATTGGAAAGGGTGCTGGAAGCCAAAAGACTAGATAGCACAAGAAGAAGCATGAAATGAACAACTGCATGGCACTATTTATAAAAAGCTAAGTGGGAAGCATGGAAGCATTCAATCTGCAAAGGGTTACTCTTCATGAAGTTTAAATGTTTCTGAAAACATCTCCTAGCAATAAGGCATACATTGGATGGTAGCAGATATTTGGGCAAGAAAGTTACTCAAAAGAGACCAGTTAGAAAGAAACTAAGTGTTCACAGCATTTTTGCTAGGTAGGGATTACAACTTAATAAACAACTGTCCTTGATCATCCGTAAGTGCAAGTTTTACATCCTCAGGCTCCACATCTATACCTTGTTCTCTTGGTTTGGTTTTCAAAGTCATCAGGACGGATGGAAACTACTTCCTCCAAATTCCCTTTAATGTTGACACGGTGACCACCTCCTATGACTCCTGTACGTTCTGTATGGCACCTAGATTGGCAAATCATCCAGTAGGTTTCCAAGTAACTTAGCCCAGACCCATCAGAGGAATCACTATTTCTGGCAGCTCTAACCTTAGGAAATGTATTTCTTAAATGAGCTGCAGAAGGGATGTGGTGACAGCAGGCACAAAATCGTCATTTGTCTCTTTGTCCATCTCCATCACAACCCTTGGGGGTGTGTCGCATTGTCAAGAGCAGTAGCATTTTGAAAGGATCCTCTTTTTCTGAGCAGTGGGATATTTGCACTCAGTCTTTTACTTAATTTAGGAGATTTGATTTATCAGTACAAGAAATCTGCTTTATAGCTTTCAAAATTGCTTTACATGGTACCTATTGAATTAAACAAGTTCATTTTACTTTAAGATTTTTTAATCTTAAAAATAGCATTTTTAGTTCTCTATAAAGAATAATTTTTAAATGTTTTCAAATCTCAGAAATGTAGTTTTGTTTAATTTTTTTACTGAGTAACAATTTTTGAGCTAATATCTTGCATGACTAGTTAAAGTGTATTTCATTTTGGCTTGTATTTGCTCAGTTTTAGTATAACTGAGTTTGTTCTCTGTGTTGGCCATCATTGTTGGAAACTAAAACTTATTGCAGGTGTTGAGTTTAACATTTATTGAGTAAATAGTTTTTTTGTGTGTGTGATCTTAGTATATGACTTGTTTTGGGACTATACAGTGGTCTTTTTTAGAAGTTGCTTTTGTTGAGATGTAACTTGTGTGTAATAAGGTACAATTTTACATGTGTAATTGAGAATTTTGTTTTCTTTTAAAATCAAATCAATAGATATGGCATATCAAAATTCATCAATTGTGAGTGTTCAAATTGATGAGTTTTAAAGTGACTTTATTGAAGTATAATTTATATTCCATAAAATTCATGTGCCTTGCACATACATCTTGAGTTTCAGTAAATTTTTATTGTTGTGTAGACCTCTTTAAATCATTTATTACATATCCATTGCTTGAAAAATTCCTTTGTGCCTTTTTGTAGTCAGTCTTTGCAACCATCCCCAACTCTACAAAGCCACCATACTTCTTTCTCTAACATCTCTAATTTTACCTTTTCTAGAAATTTGAATAAATTTGAGTAGATATATACAATGTATACTTTGTCTTAGGCCATGTTTTTGAGGCCACCATGTTGTTATGTATATCAATAGTTCATTTCTTTTTAAGATTTATTTATTTATGCATACAGGAGCTGGGGTATAGTTCAGAGATGTGGGAGATGAGTGGATTCACCAGAGACAGAGTGGGGAGCAGAACAGGTAGACTGACTGAAACACACTGCTGAGGGGAGCAGCAGTTGAGGCAGGAGAGGTCTGCTGCACTATGAGGGTCCCCTCCATGGCCAAGGATCAAACTCGTGCTACTGTGCTCCAGATGCTTCACAGTGTGGTACTCAACCTGCTGTGCCACCAGGGAGGCCCAGTAGTTCACTTTTTATTACTGAATAACATTTCATATTTTATTCACCAGTTGAATTTGGATTATGTCCAATGTTAAGCTATTATTAATAATGATCTTATGAATATTCAATTCAGTCTTTGATTTTTACAAATAAAAAGTTTAGTTCTTAAAAAAGGGGTTCAGACTCTTTTAGCCTTAAAAAACTTCATTTATATGAAATTGATATCCATGTTACCTTAATAGGAGCCTTAACCTTGAAAATGTTAACTTCTGGAAATGATGTTAATCCAGTTTACTACTAAGTGAAACCTGATGAAGCTTGGTGGTTGTGTTCAAAAGATTAATGAAAAATAAATATTTCCTTCTGCTACACACATACAAAAGAAAGTAAACAAAGAGAATGAAACTCAGAAAGTCTAAATGACTAGTCCATTGTTGCAAAGAAGAAAATCTTAATAGTCTTATTTATACCTTCTAATTCAAGTTCACTGCTGGACTAAGTATACCTTTAAAATTTCCTGCTCCCTAAAGCTCTACAGAGGAGTGATTTTCCCCCTTACTATGAAATTCTTTTGACTTAAAGGATAACTTATTTTCAACCAAAACACAATCTTGATGTTCCCAGATTTGATTTTTAAGTTAATGGGAGAATTGTGATTAAGAGTTTTGAGTTGACAGTGTGTTTTGACATTAACAAATTATTTTTAAAGTATTAGTCACTAATAGACTTTTCATTTAGATAGCCCAAAACAAAACCTAAGAAAAGTAACTTAATATTATTAATATCATTTTATGCCACATTTTGATATTCACAGAACTGTTCTATGTTATAGCATTTTATTCTCCCAATGTCTTATTTTTCTATAATATAACTGAAGACCCAAAGAGCTTAAGTGACTAGTGTGAGTAAATTCTAGACATTCTGTGATCTTCAAGATAAAATGATAAATATGTAGGGAATATGGTGAGACCTTTACTTGATTTTTCTGAAGTGCCGTTTGGAAACAAATTGAAGTAGTTCCTGTATAATATTACCCTGTCTCCCTCTGCTCTTTGACACAAGACATTTAGGGACTAGTCTTTAATTCTCATCTTTCTGAAGTTAGCCTGTTTTTCACCAATAAATAACTTTCCACCTACATTTTTTATTCATTAGTTGTATGGCATTTATTCTGTTTAACTGGGAAATTCTCAGACATGAGAAGCATAAGAGAATTTTAACTTGTTTTGTACTGTGTCTATAACTATTCCTAATTAAGAGGAGGAAGGGAAGGGGGAGGGGTGGGGGAGGAGAAGATTTTTAAGCTAATATTAAAACCCATGCTTAGTTTCTTAATCATATGTGCTTCCAAAAATATATATACTATATACACTGTAACATTTTAAGAAAAAGCCTATAAACATACATTTTTTGCCAGTTTTTTGCTTTAGAGTCAGTGCTTTTCTTTGAAATGAATCCAGATTAGAATTCTAAATTGGTTGGTTTCTAGATCCATATTCTTGTGATGTGAAGTTAGAAAAGGTTTTATGTCTCAAACTATTTCTAGTATTCTATATTATATATCTTATAGCAAATAATATTCTAATTCTATATTTTTACAACTCTCCACAACATTTTACATTCCTCTTCTTCCTCTAATTCATTAGCAAGTTTTCATTTGCCAATAATTGTCATCTAGGCATCCTACTTTCCTTGCGTCAAGTACTCTTTTAAGTTTGCCTGTGAAATTTTGTATTTACTTATTGTAATTTTTTAATTACAAGAATAATTTCTACAACATAAACAAATTTGAAAAAAGAATGCTACCAAATATATAACAAAACTTGTAGCCATTGAAGCAAATGGTTTAAGAGACATCATTGGTCATTTGTTTTCCATCAGTGATAGGGACATTCATCATTATGCTTTACACAGCACTAGAGAATATTGATTAATCTAGCACATCAGCTCAGTCCTAGTTTAAATAGCTTTTATAGCTTCTCTTCCCTTGTAGATTTACAGATTCTTTTTTTTTTTATTTTATAAAGAATTGACATTCTTTTTTAAATAAAAATACTTTGGAGGGGGCATATGCTTCATGTCAAGATCAAGAAAAAGAACAAAGTACCCTCACTCAGAGGTATGATCTTCAAACATTAGATTATCAGGGAAGGAAGAGCAGTGACCCCTGACAGAAGAGATAAGTGAAAGGAAACCTATTTTTGCCACAGCTGTCTATTTAGAGAGATTAGGCAGGGCCTGCCATATGAAAGGTCAGTTCAAATGGAACCTCATGGACTGCCTGATTAGAGGAGGCAGAGATGAAGATTTGCTGGAGAGAAGAGAGCTACACAGAGAGTTTGTTCCAGAAAACTCAAAAGGTCCTCCTCACTCACCCAGCATCAGCATCGTACTTGTCTACGTGTGAATGTAAAGGAACTACCCAATGCTGGGGAAGAACCATTGTAAAGGACTGGAGTGAGAGTGTCTGGTCCAACATAGGGTAATAATATTGCCATTTCTATCAGCCAGACTAGAAAACCACAAGCTATATGGGTCTTCGAGTCAAGTACTCAAAATGCTTCAAGTGTGTAGTAATTACGCTAGAATAAAGGCACTGTTAGGTTTCCATAAAGAAACTTGGTTTGTGTAGGAACTGAAAGAATTGGAAAGATCAGTGGTTGCCAAGATCTTGGGAGCATGGGCAGTTAGAAGGGATGAATAGGTGGAGAAAAGGAGTTTAAGGCAATAAAACTATTATTTTGTATGATACTATAATGGTGAATTATAGTACATATTATTATATGTTATATGTTTGTGAAAATCCCATAGGATGAACAGCACAGGAGCGACCCTTAATGTAAATAGAAATTTAACTAATAATATATCAATATTACCTTGTCAATTTAATAAATACACTATACTAATGCAATCTGTTAAAAATCAATGAAAATGGGGACGTGAAAGGGTATATGGAAACCCTGTATTTTTGCAAATGTAAAACTACTAAAAAGTGGTATTAATTAATGAAAAAAACATGTCCAATGATAAGGTGTCCACAAAAATCACCACATAAATGTAATATACAAATAGTAAAAAGAAAAATATGAAAAAATATGCCATGCTAAAAATAAAATTTGAATAACTCTTAATAGCAAAGTTGATTTCATAGAAAAAGATAAATGTACAAGAATACTCATTTAATTAAGATATGAGTGCTATTTACCAAGAAGACATGATATTTTAAAATGTATGAAGAACTAATAATAAAGTTTTTCAATGTCAGAAGCAAAATGTGATAGACCAACAAGGAAATAAACAAATTCATAATAATAGAGATAAATTTAAAGACATCAGTGTGACTTTAAAAAAATCGACAGAACAAATAGAAAATCATTAAAGGTATTAAAGATTTGAACAACATCATTAGCTAACTTGATCTAATGAATATTTATAGAGCTGTCCACAAAAATTAGGAAAATACTTATCATCTTCAAGCATTCTTGGATCATTTACCACAATGATCATATTTTGGAAGACAAAACAAATATCAGTAAGTAGAAAAGATACAAGTTATACAAAACATATTCTACCGTTCAGTGGAATTAAATTAGAAGCCAATAATAAAACTATCCCCAAATAAAATCTCTTAAGACTTTGTTGGCCCTCCCTGGTGGAGGGGCTTGAGTGCTGCACTGTGGGGCTTCCGCAGCTACAGTGATGCGAGTTGGATCCCCAGCCAAGGAGGGGACCCACATGGCATGGCACACCTCTCCTGCCTTGCCCGCTGCTCCCCTCAGCAGTGTGTTTCAGTCGATCTGTCTGTTCTGCTCCCCAATTTGTCTCTGGTGAATCCTCTTACCACTGGCGCCTCTGGCCTATACCCCAGCTCTTATATGCATGAATAAAATTAAAAAAAAAAAGAAAAAAGACTGTTGACTAAATTGTATACCTTTAAATAATCCCATGTCAAAGAAAATTCCAAATGGGAATATGGGAATTAGCAAATATTTTGAAGTGGTTTAAAATGGAAACACCAAATTTCAAAATTGTTGAATTTCAAAATTGTTAAAGCAGTGCTGGAAGGTGGGAGAGGGGAATCATCTATAGCTTTAAAGAGAGATGGTCTCTCATTGTGGTTTTGATTTGAATTTCCCTGATGAAAAAATGATGAGCATTTTTTCATGTGGCCGTCTGTATGCCATCTTTTGAGAAATGTCTGTTTACTGCCTTTGCCTGCTTGTGTTTGTTTTTGATTAGGTTGTTTTCATTTTGTTGAGCTGCATGAATTCATTATATATTTGGGATATCAACCCTTTGTCAGATGTATTATGTACAAATATTTTCTCCCATTCAGTAAGGTCTCTTTTAGTTTTACTGATAGTTTCTCAAGAAGATTAGAAACAAGTGTTTTGAGAATGTGGAGAAAAAGGAACTCTGGTACACTGTTAGGGGCACTGTAAAGTGGTCCAACCCCTATGGGACACAGCTTGTAAAACTGAGGCAACTACAGAATGACAGGGAGGGAATTGGGAGAGATGGAACTTGATGGAGGATTAGTGAAGCACTGATGGTAGGTAGGGTGTGAAAACATACATTTGTAGAGGCTTAAACCTATAACCCCCAAAGCAGATACAGTGATATAAACCTACTTTACCTCAGTAAACGTAATTTGTAAATAAATAAATCTATTGGAGCAGCAGAAATGTCTCAAATCAACACTCCAAATCTCATCTCAAGAAACAGATTATACTTAAAGCATAACCTGGGAAAAGAGAAAATTAGTCAGTGATCACCAAAACTTAAAAATATCTCTTCTCTCTGGTGTTTTAAAACAACTTTTTCTCCCTGAACTCTTGGGGAGCCTAAAAAGAAACTGTCACCTTCAAAAGATGAGACAATGATGAACTAAAAGTCTCTTTTGCAGTTTTTGGAAGCCATGCCCTCATGGGTCAAGGCTTCCTAAGATAATACTCAATTGTGAGTTTGCAATGAGGAAGAGTTTGAGGGAGCACTTTAAGGATTTTCAAAATATCTGTCAATGACCATCTTTCCCTAATCTAATACATACTGTGAGATAGATAAAAATCTAACATCTTACCCTTCAAGATGGCCAGTGAGGTATGACCATATACATAACACATTTGAAGATTAAGGATCACCACTCCTTGGGGGACTAGAGAATATAGTTGTATATATTGAAAGGTCAAATAATTTGGGGGATCTAGACCTCTTGTCCTGTATCTTTATCTTTTCAGACTGAATTTCTTGGGTTCCCCCATTTCCTGTACTCTGTACAAATTACCAAATAAAAAATTAGCAGGTTCACTAAAGCCTTATTCCACTGGTGATAAATAATAATTTATCTTTATATATATGTGGAATATAGAGACAGTTAGATCAGCACTGTCTCAGTTCTCAATTTATTGTTTTGTGAATACATTTGTAAAATCATACACACATATGTATGTGTATTATACATAAAGTCACATCTCTCACATAGTCAAATGCAAAATCAAAACAAATTAAAAACAAATTTAACCTACTTATGTTCAGTAAACCTCATCTGCTCTTGCTCAGTTGCCCCGCTCCTCCTTTACAGTATCACACACATACCATCTTTTGACTGGGGAATAGGTCAATAGCATATATATTTTCCCCTATAATTGCCCCTCCCCATTCCTTTTCTCATTTTCAGGGTGTAGCACTAGACACAATCAGGATATGAAGAGATTTCCAAAGTGGAGAAGATACAAATGATAGCTAAGAAATGGGGCACATCTACACAGACTTTTTTAAATCAAGTGAAGGAAATGTTATCTGGTTGTTCATTTTTTACCTCAGGCTGAGAGACTCCTTTATCATGGATAGATGGGTTCTCATCTAGGAGATCTTGCATATGCATGTAGAACCTCCCAGGAAAGATACTAAGTTATCTTTACCTCATTTCCTTATTTGGAACTTGATAGATATGCATTTATTTCTCTAAAAAAGTTGATTATTATAAACCAACTTTGACATTTTCTTGAAGAATTGGTCCATAAGACATCAAAGGACTAATTATATGCAAATGTTGTTGCTAATTACTGATGAGTTTCATCCACCCCATTAAACATCCCTCCCTCTAGGACTTGTAAGAAGTGTGATATGAGTGTTTTCTGATTTCTGCCCATGCTTAAGCATAATAAATCCACATTCCTTTGGAACCCTCTGAGTTAAGAAATTGCACTTTAATGCATCCTCTCCAGCTGGGTCAATGAGAGTGGGTTAATCATTCATGATTGAAGGACTTAGTGTCACTGAATATCAACTTAAAAAAATAGAGAAAAACAGGACAATATTGGGTACAAAGTCCAGTGTATCCTGGTCCCCTTCTATAACAAAAAACCTTGCCTCAGCCTTTTAAACATTATTCACTGCTTTTCAACCTAGCAAGCTTTCTTTATCCCTGCTTCTCCATGTATCTCTCTACTCCTGCCTCAGGGTATTTATGCAAATAATCCTCTTTGCTTGAGATATGCTATCCCATGTTCACCTAGCTAATGCTGATCATCCTTCAGATGTTGGTTCAAAAATCTCCTCCAAAGTGAAAAGCCACATAACCCAGAGTTTGTCATGTCCTACAAATTAACTACCACTACTTTTTAATGGTCACTAGCACTCCCATGTTTCTATTCTCCTAATTTAAAATTTACCTGCTTATTAAGTTCATTACTACCTTAGCCCCTAGGCAGAGTTCTGTCTCTGTCTCTTTCTGTGTGTCTTTGTCTCTCTCATCAGTTGAATTTTCAGAGAATCTGATTAAAACTCATGGGGATGGGTATAGATAGACATAACTTGAGAGGTGGGAATAACAATAGGAACAGAACAAAAAGACAAGAGGCAGACAGGTTGGGTGTCACTGGAAAGTTCAGTGAAGGGGAATAGATTGATAGGGAGTGAGAAATGCTAGAAGAGCTGGGAAGTATGAGGATGCAGGAAGGAGACAAGAGCTTTTTACAATGTAAACTTTATTGTTTTATAGTATTCTGAAAGAAATAAAGGTTGGTACCAATTTTCAACAACTTTTGAAGACTAGACCTTGTGGGGTTTTGTTGTTTTGGGGTTTTTTGTACACAATACTAAGTCTCAGTCACATGCACTCACAGGATTTGTTGAGGTTAAAATTTAAGTAACAAATTCTAAACTTAGTTGTTTAATTTTTAACGGTGATTTTAAAATGATGAAGATTTTTTTCCCTAGATCTTGCATGACTGGTATTCTTATTAAAAGAATGCATGTGAATATAAAGACAGACATAGAGAGCTCCACTTGGTACTGAAGCAGAGACTGGAGCAACACAGGAAATAAGCAAAGGACCTACCCCTGGAGACTCAGGAGTGGGCATGACTGTGCCAACACCTTAAGTTGGAGCTTCTACCCTCCAGAACAGGGGGATAATGAGTTTCTGTTGTTTTAAGTCATTCAACTTATGGTACTTTGTTACCATGGTCCTAGAAAATTAACATGAGCCAATTTTTCTCTTGAAGTGTTTATATTATTTTTACTATTTAAAGAAACTCTTTGGATAGTATATATTTTAATAAAAAATCAGAATTCGGATGCCATTCTCAGCACATGAAATACATGGAAATGGAGTTGGAACTACCAGTGTAGGGTCGTAGAGAGGACTTCTCTGTGTAATTCTCTGCATTGTCAGAGAAGCTGCAAACAACCTGTGTCTGGCAGTGGAGAAAGTGATGGGCCTAGCATGGACTCAGCAGTGTTCCAAAACAATAGCTAATGGCACTCCCATTAATGAAAAAATGTTACAGTATTATTTGTTTAAATAGTTCTAATGGTTAAACATAATACATATCCACTGCACTTGTTTTCCAATAAGGGTTGATTTTATGTTTCTTTTATCACCCACATAAAAGAAAATGTGAACCCACACGATCTGAAGGGAATTTAGCAATTAGGTCCCCAAATTAAATGTAAATTTATTGCACTTCTCTGTACTCTTGCAACAGATCCTAATTTGTCTGCAAGTAAAAGTCAAGAGCAAGGCTCTCTGGCATCTCCCTGTCATCCATCTTTCTTCCACTTTCTCACTTCAGAAGGCCATGCTCACCTGTCATCATCCCTTCAGAGGTCAAACATTTCTCTCCCCCATAGAATTTGCACTGACTGTTCCCTCTCTTCTTCCTATAGATACTTCTGTCAACTTTTGTCCCCACACCATGTTCTCCAGGAGCTTTGCTTTGATTATTCTGTTGATAAACCCATTTTCCAAGTGTGATCTCCTCTTTTATAATCACCCTTGACACCATCTAATATACTGCATAGTCGATTTGTTTATTTTGTTGTTATGTGTTTACTGTCTCTGCATCTCCTACCAGAACAAAAGTCACAAAAGGGCAGAAATCTAAGTCTGTTTTACTCACTGATGTGTATCCCCAGGGCACAGCCATAGCACACACTCGATAAATATATGTTGAAATGAAATGAGGTTCCAGATTCAGGGTCTATTCTAATGACACCACAGCTGCCTGAAATAAAAATGAGCACGATAGTAATATGAATCATTATAATTCATGCATAATAACCTTAGTTTACATAGCACTTTCACATAAATAATCTAAGTAGGTCAGAAATGGTGCAGCTTTGCCCCCACAAGGTTTATTTTTAAATTGCAAGAGATCTTAACTGGAACATCAAGTGTTAATGGAGCAGAGCTTGTTATAAACAGCAACAAGCTATAAACTGTGAAGCTACAAAATTAGTAGCAACACTTTCATTCTGTGGGAATTTTAGATACATTAGGAACCTGTAATTACTGACTCCATCTGCCTACTCTGTCTTGAGCTTAATTATGTATTTCAGAAGGAACGTTTTGCATGTTTTCATTTTTTGTATATATAAATGTTTAGCTACATTTCTTATCATTTTCTGCCTCCCTCTCCCTCTGCTTTTGCCATTTACAATATCCAGAGCTATTTTTACTTCCAAATTTCAATGTCTTTCCTCAAAATCAACATGAGAGAGATTGCAGCCAAGAACTATAATTCTGCCAATGTCTCTATAGCATCTTTGAAGAGGGGCTATCATGCCCCAATAATGCATTTAAGGTTAGTGGGGAGGGGATAAGGGTACCTCTGATAGCTTGTCCCAATCAAAATCTTCAAATTATTAACACAATCGCTAAAATCAATATGATATGGGCTTTCCTAAGGGGTGGGAACAGAAATGAAATAGAAAATAATGAGCTAAACAATGTTTAATGGGGCTCTTTATATGAGGATTTAGAATAATCTTTAAAATATAAATGTGACTCTCCAAAGGGTGTGGAGGTTCAGCAGATAATGTCTTCTAAAATTATTTGAGTTCTAAAAATAAGTTCTGTGGGGGCAGAGAAACACATTTGCCAGTATTTCTTCCAACGTTATTTTGGCAACTGATGAGCTAGTGAAAATCATTTTCTATAATGACATAAGTATATTGGAGTATTAGTTAATGTTAGCTGGATCTTAAGTAATTTCAATTTTTTAAAAAATATTTTTGTTGTTAATACTGGCTTACATCATTGTTTACATTATAGAAGTGTAGGATCACCCCCTTCAATTTCAATGAAACACTAGAGTGAACTATAAATATTGGTCTGATTTAATTATGCTAAGGAAATATACAGTAATATTAATTTCTGTCTCATTCTTTCTGAAAGATACAGAAAAAAAAAAAGAAAAAGTGTTGGTGTTTTTTTCTTCTTTTTAATTCACTCCCAATACTTCCTTGCAAAAGCAAGGCTAAGCCTTGTGCCTTTTCACATATATATATATATATATATATATATATATATATTTTTTTTTTTAAATGCACCCCTTCCCAGTATCCAGGAATGTCCTGGAGAAAACGCTACCCAGGGGTATGTTTATAAAGTTAGCACCAAAAAATAGAGTTGTTTCTGAAGGCAGAGGTGTGTGTCAGTGTTTGGCCATAAAAGGGAGTAGGCTGACTCAGGAGCGTGATCGGCTGATGAAGTACTGAGAAGACTGGCCTGGTGACTAGTTAAGTATCATGAGGGAGGGAAGTGGGTTACAGAGGTATGGGAGACCCTCACCTGGGTCCCTGCCTACATTCCCTCCCCCTAGGTGATGGTGCAGCAGGGTCATGTCCAAGTGAGGATGTGCAGGATGTACATCACCCTATGTTGTGATGAAGGCAATAGGTCTTACCCTCTCTAGTCTGTCAGGTTCAGTGAAAAGTAGCATTCAAGTCTGACTTGGAAAAAGAAACAGTTTTAGTTCCCCCTTCAGGACTAGAAAGTTTAGAAAGACTAAACACCACTAATTTTTATTGAACTTTTAATGCAAATGAAAAGAATTAAAGAATTATGAGATCACTCTACCTTCGATGACCTTTAAAATCCCAGGCATTTGTAAAAAAAGATTAACTTGGAACGTCAGGAAGGGATGATATGGATACAGAGCAGCAAGAGTGAGAGTCTTATTGGTTGGCACAATGGGGATATTAGTTATAGGCCTGGAGATTCTAGTGGAGGTAAGTCAGCAAATCTTGGAACCTGAAAGCAGTAGACTGTGAAAGGAAGTAGTAGAAAGCTGGGCCTCCCTCGTGGCATAGGGATTAAGACTCAGTCTATCACCACTATGACCTGGGTTCCATCCCTAGCCAATGAGCTGACCCACATGGCACAGCAAACCTCTCCTTGGCAGTATATTTCATTATATCCACCTGTTTTGTTCCCCACTCTGTCTCTTACCCCACCCAGCACTTATGACCTACACTCCAGTTCTTCTGTGCAACAATATTTATTATTGAATAAATTAAAAAAACTTTAAAAAAACAGATAACTGCTCTAGGTTGGAGCAGGTGCAGAACATGTGCACAAGTATTACTTTTTTCATCTATTGATTATAAATGACTTGGCAATCTATCTTCTATACAACTTTTATGTTTAAATATAATGAATATTCTAATTTGAACATATTTGCTAGAAAACAGATTTATAATTCACAGTCTAGGGAAGTCAAAAATGTTGGGCCTGGGGCCTTACAAAATTTTTGGTCAGTATTAAAAGTTGGTTTACTGAGGAATTAGGGGCAGGTTAAAGAAACAGTTTGTGGTTCTCTCAACTATTTTCCAGAATAAGAAACAAGTTCAGGTTAAATAACTGGTTGAAGTCACTGAGCAGATCCACCCAATGTAAGATTAGAAAGTATAGATGCTTCCAAGCTGATAGACCCCTCCATGCCAACAGGCCCAGGAAGCAGGGTATTTTTAATATACTGAGGCTTCGAGTGGGCTCGGCAGCTAAGGGTACAGACACAACACAGGAAGCACAGTAACAGAGACCAACAAGCACTAACTCTCTAGTACACTTATTATGTATTTTCTCCATCTTAAAACAGTTGATGTAACATGCTAAATATCCTTTGAAACATCAAATTTGAAGTTCATAAAATCTTGCCTGTTATTTGTGTGTTTTCTTCAACTTAACCTTCAGTACCGCGTTGAGTAAGAGGAGAAACTGGATAGTATACTTGCTTTGCTCTCGACCTTAGAGTTAAAACATTGTGTTTCACCATCAGGGTATGTTTTTTTGCAGATGGCTGTAACCAGGGGGAGGAGGATCCTTGCATTTCTGTTTTGCTGGGAGTTTGATTATGAATGGGGAGTCAAGTATTAATGACTTTTTTGTTTCATTGAGATAACACTGGTTTACGACACTGTATGTGAGTTAGGGGAATAGGTTCACACTTCCTCAGCTGTGTGTCTTTACCCCACACCCGCCACCAAGCAAGATCTTCGTCCTGATTCTAGACTACTACAACCCTCTTTTTTTTTGTTCCCATCCTTACTTTCCCCTCCTTATTTCCAGGATCCTCAATTTTGCATTCATATTTCCAGGATTTGTTTTGGTTTAGCTTTGTCACTTCCTTTGTTTTGTATGTCAATATTCCACATCTCAGTGAAATCATCCCTTATTTATCTTTCTCATTCTGACTTATTTTACTTAGCATAATCATCCCTCCAGTTCCATCCATGCTTCTCAGTTGGCAGTATTTGCTTTCAAATAATTAGTGAAGACCAGAGGAAATGATCTGAGGTTAGGGAGAGAAGGTAGAACCTCAACTAGCTCTGTGAGAAATGGATTTTCAGTTCTGTGGACCAAGTGATTTTATACCGGGCATCTCAGTTTCCTTATTTGTAAAGAGGCTCATACCCAAATTCATTAGTAATTTAAAATGACTGAAATGAGATCATTAACGTGCATAGCTTTTACAAATTCTCTGTGTTAATAAGATGTTAGAGTAACTGAGGTATCAGCAAAGAATAAACACTAAATCCAGGATCAAACTGACTCTCAAGCCACTTCTGCATTTTATGAAATATCTAACACTCCCCAATGTCTTCATGTTCTGAAAAATTACATTGCTCCTTCTCTCTTCTCATAATGATTTCTGGCTTCTGAATCTGGCATCTGTTCCTCTGTTTCTGCTTTGTCAGTGACTCAAATGTCAACATCAGTCTCAATTCCTTGAGTCCTTTCTCCATAAATTTACTTTGTAAGAGGTATGTACAAGCAACCTTTACCGGAGACTTATTGGTAAAAGCTAGAAACTTACGGGGCTTTGACACAGCAAATAATTCAAAAAGCAGATTCAAAAGACCTTAAAATACCTTTGGCTATTTCTGCAAATTTGATCTCTAATTCTCACTTCTTTATACTTCCATCCCCTCTTCTCTTATTATTTCCCCTACAACTAAATTCTTGTTCCTTGGGAACTGTTTGTACTCCACTCATTTCCTTCCTTGTAATCTTCTTTTCAGAATACTGAAGAGAAACTTCAGGCAGATGAAAAAACAAAGCTCTTACTCCCGGTTCTTGAACATCTTGGGGGTCCTCTTTCAAACCTCCTGGGTTATATCTGCACTAGAAAATTGTAGCAACAGCTGCATAGTCATATATCTGTTTCTTGTTGAGAAGAGACTTGGAGGCCTTTATAAGATTCTCAAAGATTTAAGGACTATGTTTTTGCAGCTTCCTTCTGCCTACTCTATGGAAATATGGCGTCCAATAACATATATGATATGTGATCTCTTTCAATAAATGTAAAGACAATTATTTGTATTCAGGAGCATGAATTTAATCAACTATGATACGTGTTTCATTAATGGAAGAGTCACATTAGGGATATTTAAATTATTATTTACAGAAAAAAGATTTGTAGATTGTCTTAGCCTGTTTAGGCTGCTCTCATTAATTACCATAAGCTCAGTGGCTTATAAGTAAAAATATATTTCTCACTGTTTGGGAACCTGGGAAATCCAGAATCAAGGTACTGGCAGCTTCAGTGTCTGGTGAGAGCCTGCTGCTTTTATCCATGGATGACTATCTCCCTTTGCTGTGTCATCACATGGCTGAAAGAGCAAGGGAACTCTCTGGGACCTCTGAGAAGGGCATTAATTCATCATGAAAACTCCACCCTTATGACCCAACCACCTCCTAAAGGTCCCACCTCCAAATACCTTCATGTTGGAGATTAAGTATCAGCCTATGCTTTTCATTTGGGAGTGGAGGGACACAATCATTCAGACTATAGCATGGATCAGTAAGTAACTGAAGAGTTTGAAAAGAAGAGCTAGACGTAGAATCCAATATATATATTTAAAGTATTGTACAGAGTGTTCATATCATTTAAAATCTACCAGAAAGTAGTGTGTTACATAACACAGAACTGTATTTAGAGGCATGAGTGATTGTGACCTTGGGCTGTTCTCTTAAATCTCTAGGTCAGGGACCACCTACTTGCAGGTTGATAAAGTATAAGAAAAGTGATGGTGTGGATGAGAAAATGTGAAGTGAAAATGAAAGTCAACAGGAATATAGTTCTTGTATTCAAAAGCGACTTTTTTTTTTTATTATATTTGACATCATTTGTAGTCCCCAGGGAGTACCCACCACCATTTCACCCGTGCACCATCACCTCAGTCCCTTGTGCACCCTCTGGCCTCTTCCCCGTCTAAACTAACGGAGGAGGTAGTACAGCCACGTTCACCTGCCAAAGAGATTGTGCTGGGAAGCATAGAGCAGTCTCAGGGGTGGGACTGGGATCTCTACATGGACACCTGCTGTTGGTTAGTCAACTCAGTATATGTTTTTTTCTTGGGTGTAGGCATCCCTAAATAGATCCTGAGCCCCTTCTGAGCTTGAATTTTATCTCTGGTAAACATCTGTTCCAGCACATCAAGAACACACATTAGCACTTAGGAACAATGAATGACTCATGGTATTTTTGGAGCATGCTACTTTAAGAAAAGATAATCATAATTGCTGACTATCATGCCATCATCTGAGAAATAATTCTTTGTTCCCAACTTTCCACAACGCCTCCTGGTAATATTATGACATGCATAGTACAAACAGCAAACTCCGCTTTCTTCTACTGAATTGTTCTTAGACAATTATTGTTGGCTGTGTATTGGATCAAACAGAAATAACAAAAAGACAACCTGTTTCTTTTTGACTTGGACGTGCTAATTAATTCAGAAATTATATTTGTAGTGTTTAGCTTGGGTAAGCCTTTCTTGAGGGTCACATAAGCTGTCCTTAGAGGAACTGTTGTACAAAGGGTGAATTTTTTTCTCATGCTTCAACAGTGAGGTACAGTGTGATTTATGAATTTGAAATGGGTGATACTAAAAAGAAAAGATTGTAAACCCATAGAGCTGACTTTCTCCCTAAATACGCCTGGTGAAACATCTGAAGGAACATGATATACAGGTGGGAAATGTATCTGATGGACATAATTAAAATTTCAAACGATTTGAAAGATTGAACCTCTTAGTCTCTACCGACCACCTATGACACTTGGAGAGGAAGTGCTATTTTGAACAATCTGATGTGGAATTTTTCAATCATCTGGTGGCATGTGCTTTAGGAAAGCCCACATCTAACATTTTACAAGGTCATGAGCATATGTCCAAAAAGGTCAGTATGCCATAGATGTACATATTTAGAAATATAAATAACTAGCAACAGTTATATAAAATGTTTTATCTCTTACTTTGACAAATTTAACTATAGCACATCAATGATCAGGTTCAGACTTAGAATTCTCAAGGTCCTCTGTGATATTCAACTGTGATATTCACCTTCCCTTCCTGCCCCAGCTGCATTGCATTGTGTGAGAACACTTAATGCTGTATGTGAGGACCCTGTCTCCATATGTGGAAATTCCAGCCTTCACATCAAATTCATGTTCCATCAAAGCAACCACTCTACCAGAGGAGGTGCTGACTCTTGGGAAATTGTACATTGAGAAGATGCACAGGCCCTGCCTGAGACTTTCCTGCAGGAAGTTGTTGGGATCCAGTTACTGGAATGTGAACCTGCAAACTTACCCCATGCAAAGGGCAATAGAAAATGGTGGAGAAACAGAGGTTCAACTGCGGGCTCAACTATATCTAACTGTTACAGTAGGCAATTTTCTTTTTTTTTTAAGATTTCACTTATTTATGCATATAAGAGCTGGGGTACGGGTCAGATGTGTGGGGGATGAGAATTCACCAGAGTCAGAGCAGGGAGCAGAACAGGCAGATCAACTGAATGCACTGCTGAGGGGAGCAGTGGGCGAGGCAAGAGAGGTCTGCCTTGCCATGTGGGGTCCCTCCCTGGCCGGGGATTGAACTCACACCATTGTTCTGCAGCCCCACAGTGCGACGCTCAACCCCTTGCGCCATGCTCAACCCGTTGTGCCACCAGGAAGGCCCAGTGGGCAGCTTTCTTAATTCTTCTCTATTTCCTTTCTCTCGCCTACAAAGTGAACATGATACTACTTATATCATGTTTTAGTGGGTATTGAATGACTTAATGGCACCCATTAGCATTGCATAAATAGTAGCTAAAAATCATCATCATGACTCTTAATCATCATTAAATCATTATATGTTCCCTCCAATGCTAGGCACCTACTCTGTACAATGAAGGCACTAGCAGGAGCCTCCACAGTGGTGCTATGAGAATGTTGTGAGAACCATTGCTCCAATTTAGGTACGAAAAAATTTTGTACCTAAATTTTTTTCTAATGATTTTTATTTATGCATGCATGCAAGAGCTGGGGTACAGGCCAGAGGTGCTGGGCGGTGGGGGTTGTGGGGGGTGGTGGTGAGATGAGTCACCAGAGAGAGAGCCTGGTGCAGAACAGGCAGATTGACTGAAATACACTGCTGAGGGGAGCAGCAGGCCAGGCAAGAGAGGTCTGCTGCGCCATGTGGGTCCTCTCCCTGACTGGGGATCGAACTCATGCTGCAGTGGCTGCAGAAGCCCCACAGTGTGGTGATCAACCCCTTATGCCACCAGGAAGGCCCTACCTAAAATTTTTCATTTAATGAGATTTTAATTAGTGTAAACATTAGTTACTGGTTGCAAACAAGTACATCCATTCTGACTAGCAAATGCAGAAAATAGGATTTTATTAATCAGTATGAGACTGTTTGCAGAATTCAAAAATCTTCACTGAACTCCAAAGCCAATTCAGTGCCCATCCTACTTCAAGTGCCATCACAGAGCACCTGGGCTGTCCACTATTAGATGCCAGAAGCACTGTTACTGCTGCCCATGAAGCACCAGACTCATCTCCCTCTGTTCTCCTGAAGTTCAGTGCCTTAGACACCTGCCTTCCTAGAGTTGTGAGCTTTCAATCAAAGTTTTGCAAACGTGAACCTTTGTGTGGAATCTAGAGTCGAACTTTCTAGCCTCTTCCTTAGGAAAAACAGGACTTACAATTTGGAAAAATATTAAAAAGGAAGAGAGTTTTCAATGTGGATGGGTAGATTTAAAAGAGAATGATGTCCTAAGTCAGTAAAATTACATGGTACAAATTGCTGTTTTGAAACAGTCAATAATTCAGTGGTTTATCTTTTAAAAAAAAAAAAAAAGGTTAAGATAATAAAAAAATAAATAAAAGTCCTGTGCATTTTTGGCAAATTGGCTTCCATGGATGTCGGTGACAGTAGAAACTGAAACAGGGCTTAGGAATCAAAAAAGTTGGCATTTGAATCTTCACCCTCTCCTTCTGTATTTGAATCTTAGTTGGTCCCTTCTCCTCACCTACCTCTGTGCAGTGAACACTCGCAGGAGCGACCACAGTGCTGTAGTGAGAATTAAATAAGTCATGCAAAGGGCCCAGAAGAGAATGATCAGGGAGCAGGCCCTCATACAGCTTATTTAGGGTTCTGCTCCTCTGAATTAGTACCAGGAAGGTTTCCCATTATTAAAAACATAGCCATTCCTGCTTTTGTCCCCTCCTCACCCTCACTCCCTTTCTTTCTGCTTTGTGTCTCTTAGGACAGTAATAAACCATAGATGGAATCCCAATTAGGCATGCATAACGCCTGTCTGTCTTATCTTAATCCTGCCAGTAATACAACAGTAATTGTTCGGAGAAACTACAAGGGAAATCGTGAGTGAGGAGAGCAGACAGTGCTCCAATTGATCTCAATTACTGTCATGAAATTGAGTCTTCTGTCCGACATCTAAATTTAATGCTGCCTTTTCCCCGAGGACCTGTCCCTCGTTGTTGCTTCCTATTGTATCTGTGGTTGGCCTGTCACCATCTGCATTGCACTCTTCATCAGGATGATGGAATCGTTTTCATTTACCAGCATCTCTTCTCTATGCTGTTTGCTTCCTGGATCCTTGCTCTAGTCTTCTGACATTCATATCTGAATCTTTTCATTTTCTCTGGCTCAACACCCACGGACGAACTATGTTGTGTTTTGGCATCCAAAGAATTGATTTCCTTTTATGAACAAGAAGACGATTTTTCAAAACCTAAACAAGATGAGTGTAGGCTTTGCCCAAAGGATGAAAACATATTCTGAAGTGAATTATTTCCCTCTTTATTTGGGTGCAATTAGGAAAGTTAATGATGGGTAATTTTCAGTGTGCATATGCTTTCACTTTGCTGATTTATAAGTAGGCATAAACATAATTAGGTGTGCATATGCATGCTCACAGTTTAATGGGCACTGCATTCCTGGTAATTAGGAGGCCCAGCATGTTGTTGATGTGTCATTTTTCAGGCTAAGGTATAGAAAGGTTTTCAGATTGACTATCCCCAGGAAATTACATGGAAATGCAAGGTATACAGTTATCTGAGAAATAATGGTATCTTAGGATACATTCACCATCTGTTTTTCTTCTTAAGTAGATTCTATAAATTTAAATGCATTTAGAAAATGTGCCTTCCTAGAGTAAGGCTTCCTTTTTTAAGTTGTAAAGTTCTCTGCATTTAGACATTAACAAATTTATAGTATTTTAGAATTCAAGAGAGCATCCCACTAAGATGAGGTTTTTAGATGAAGTTACTCAGGCTCAGTGAATGAAAGTAAATTTCCCTAGGTTATAGCTATTTCGAATCCTAGCAGTGGTTTACCAGTATAGAAAAGAAAATTAATTTTGATGGTGGATGCATAATCCTGTGTCCTAGAATTGCCAATAAGATCAGCAACATAATTTGTAGGACCTTGTACAAAATAAAAATTCAGAGACCCTTGTTTACAAATTATGAAGAATGGGAAGATGGCAACAATAAGTTTTAAACCAAAGAGAGCCTTTGTTAAACATGGAGCCCTGTGTGACTGCACAGTTGCACACCTATGTAATTGGCCTTGAATGCCAGGTCGGTATTAGATACAATAAAATGAGCCTCAAGGGGCCACTGAACAAAATGACATTTATATCAGCTATGTGGAGAAATGATCCTGAACAGCAATTCAGGGAGTACAGGGCAAGAAGAAAGATCAACACCACATCTTAGAAAGCTTACATAATTATTTTTGAACAACTGTTCAAAAGCTAAACGTAGGGTTTTTTCTGATCGACAGCTGATAATTTGTGAGTTACATTTGAAGCAACAAAATTATTCCAACATTCCATTTATTGAAGCTTCCATATTTTGATAAAATAAGCAAACAGGTAAGACAATTAAGGTATAGGCTACTTTAGAAGCACCCAGTTATAATACACTTTTTTGTGGCAATATCTCATAGCATAGACAGTAGCTGAGTAATACAGAAAATAATATCCTTTCTCTTGAGGAGCTTTCTGTCAAGTAGAAAGGATAATCTTATTAAATTACTTTCATAAAAATTAGAAAGTTCTGAGGGACTTAGATAGTAAATTCAGAGCTCAGAGAAATGAAGGCAGACTAAAATGAAAGAGCGGTAATTTATAGTTATTGCTCCTGCACTATATGCCAAACTGTATGATTGAGTTCTCTTCAAAGCAGTTCTGTGAAATAAGCATTATTAGCCCCACTGTGGAGATGTGGGATCAGATCTAACAAAAATTAAGTTATTTGTTCACAACCACAGACACCACAAAGGATGAGTTTGGTATGAGATGGCAAGTGTATTTTATCCCATTGGCATGTGGTTCCTTGGAGAAAATATAAATTCTTGAGCACCATCCTAGGCTCTTGAATCTGAATCTCTAGGAATAGAGCCAAACAGTTCATTTAAAAAACCCTGCACAGAACACTGATGTTCTAGAATCAGAGACCCTCACATTAGCTAACACTCTTTTGCTTGCATTGTGCTGCTCTTCAATACTTGAGTGCCTAGTATGAGTCAGGTATTCTGCTACATCTTTTATTTATTTTAACTGCTTAATTTCAGCAATAATCTAACAAATAAAATATTTTGTTTAATTTTATAGATAATGAAGTTGAGGCTCAGACAGACTAAAATGGCTGGAATAAAGTCATACTTTTATCTGTCTAATCCATTTAAAACGGAGCTTCCTGACAAGAGGCTTCTTTGCTGCCTGATTCACCATTGCATACCATTACACAAAACTCAGAGGGTTTCATCACTGACTCTTTTTTTCTTTTTTTTAATTTGTCTTCACCAGGGCTTCTCTGGTGGCACAAGGAGTTAGGTCGAACATTGTGAAGCTGCCCACAGCCACTGCAGCACAAGTTCCATCCCCGGCCAGAGAGGTGACCCACATGGCATAGCAGACCTTTCCTGCCTCGCCCACTGCTCCCCTCAGCAGTGTATTTCAGTCTGTCCACCTGTTCTGTTCTCCGCTCTCTCTCTGGCGAATCCTCTCACCTACCATACCTCTGGCCTATCCCCAGTTCTTGTATGCATAAAATAAGTAAATCTTTTTTTAAAAGAGTTGTCTTCACCTCCACCATACTGCATGTCCTAGTTTATTTCTTTTCATTACGTTTATCACCATATATCATATCTATTTGCCTACCTATCTTCTATCATGCAGAGCAAGAGCTTTTCTTGTTTTATCCACCACTATCCATGAGTTGAACAGAGGATGCCATAGGAGGTGTTCAACGGATATATGCCCAATGACCTAATGATCTTAATGTCATAGAGGGAACAGATACTGGCAAAAGTTTCAGAATCAATGCATCATAAAACCGATGAAAGTTAACAGATAACATATGACTCTTCTAATGGTCTTTAGAGATGTTGTGAAAGGCTTGAAAAAGACACTGGCAGTCCTCCCTTTTGTGGGTGAACTATCTGGCTGTTAATGGACCTCATTTGTATTTACATCTTATTGAGGTTTGGAGTAACATCAATGTTATTTAACACCTATCTGTGATTACTATGCATCCAGAACTAAAGATACCTCTTGACTTAGGGTCAACTGATGAGTAGGAGCAAGGCAGGGCTATGTAACATAGGGTCGTTTGCGTTTTGCAGGTATCTTTGACTGTACAAAGGAAGAACTTCAGTATTCAAACTATTCCCATTGGTATTTGACACTGAGTACAAAAATTAGTTAACTGCACAAAAAATATATTCTGGAATCCCAGAGCAGCTTTCATGATCCATAATTTTGTCCAACTTGTTGCTTACACCCAGGCTGAGAATATGGTATTTTAACATCTATTTCTTTTCTCTCTAGTGCGCGCTGTTCGCAGGATGCCTCTGTTATCATGAAATTGTACATAGATCCCTTTTTTAATGCCCTATGGCACAGATAAGCCAAAACTATAGTTTAATAAGATTTTATTGAAGTTTTAGCAATAACAGAAGGAAAGTTCCACAGCAAAAGTCATTGACAATTGCTGCAAAATGTGGTTATCCTCAGGACTAATGCTTTCCCATGTCACAAAATGAATTCTCTGCCTTGACTCGTCTGAAAACACTCCATAGATGTGCAGGGTTATTGTTGGTCTTCATCATTTTGTGCCAAATATTGATGCCTTTTCTCAATACAATTTATACTGGAAAATTCATCTGTCTTCCAGGAAAGTTCTGTCCATGTGATGACCTTGCATAATGACCCCTAACAGTACAGATTACTATGCACTCTCTAAAGTAGTATGATTCACAAGATGCACATCAATTAAGAAGAAATTATGTGTTGAAGTTGAAGAAATTATGCATTAGCTATTAGAAAAGTACCAGATTAACCAAACCATCTCACTTTATTTTTAGTCTTTATTGTTGGTCTTTTACTGTCTTTTTGTCCCTATTTTCATCTTGTATGCAGATCCTAAAGAATTATTTCCTAATTTTCAACAATTACGTCCTCATTTGTTTCTGTTCTTTTCATTTTTCTTTTCCATATCAATTTTATACAATCTGAATTTGTTCATTGCAGAAAATTCAGAAGTTACAAATAAGCTAAAAACACAAGCAAAATCACCAAGTAATGACCACTACCATCGATATATGTTTATATATATACATAGATAATAAAAGACATGTTTCAATATTATTTTAATTGCATAACATTACTTCTATATGTATAACAATGTTTAATGAGTGCAGAATAGGTATAATTTAATCAGCCACCCATGGTAAAGTATTTAGATTGCTTGCAATGATTCACTGTTATCTAAGAACTTTTGTGAGTACATTTTAAAAATTACATATTTGTTTATATACATGGCTATTTCTTTTTTTTTTTTTTGGCTGCAGTTCTTTTTTTTTTTTATTATTAGTTATATTTGACATCATTTGTAGTCCCCAGGGGGTACCCACCACCATTTCACCCGTGCACCATCACCTCAGTCCCTT